>CATKHT010000131.1:0-29087 GCA_949752745.1 Protula sp. h YS-2021 | reverse complement strand
AAACCAGTAAATGAAACCGATTTAACAGTCATCAGTCAGTTAAGTTAATCTACAAAAGGAGAACATAAAGAATAATTATAAAATTAAAATAATTATCAAAAATAATAAAATCAAAATTAAATTATTTACGAAATAAAATTAAAAGTTAAAATCGATTTCTTTTGCGGTCAGATCAAGCGAATGCTTTCTCTGATTTGGCGAAAAAAGTACAAGAGATCAAACAGAAGCGAAAGCTGGAGAAACAGCAGCAGAAGGAGGCCATTCGCCGGGCGAAACACCTGCGAGGTAGTGTATATTTTTATTTGCGAAGCATCTCCCTAGAAACATAAGGCACAAGGCTGAAAATATCAGGGGCATCTTTGGGTACTGTTTTAGGTCTTTAAGTGTTTCGGGTGGGTACAGAATTTCTTTTCTTTTCGACCACAATGCGCTCTAATTTTTGTACCCCTTTCGGCCAAAATGCGCTCAATTTTTGGTCTACCTCAGCAATATTTTTGTGTACTTGAATAATACTGACCTCTACTTCTGTACCATTACAACCATAACGCCCTCTACGCTTGCCATGACGCGGTTTTGTCGGTTTCGTCATGACGCGGTTTTGTCTATTTTTTGCACTGACGCGGTTTTGTCTGGTTTTCGCCATGACATAGTTTTTTTGGTTCGCACTGACGCGGTTTTGCCTGGTTTTCGCCATGACGCGGTTTTGCCTGGCATGCGCCATGACGCGGTTTTGCCTTGTTTTCGCCATGACGCGGTTTTGTCTGGTTTTCGCCATGACGCGGTTTTGCCTGGTTTTCGCATTGACGCGGTTTTACCTGGCTAGCGCCACGACGCGGTTTTTGTCGCACATTGTCGAATTTTGTCGTCTTTGCAGCGCTGGAGTTGAAGAAGCTGCGGGAACGACAGCGGCTGCAAAAGCAGCAGAAAGAGCAGCAGCTGAAAATGGAGCGGGAAATGAGGTCACAGCAGCTGATTGAGGTACGCGCGCCAAAAAGTGTGGAGGGGAGGGGAGGGGAGGAGAAGGGAGGGGAAGGGAGGTGGAGGTAAGAGGAGGGGAGGGGAGGGAGGGAGGGAGGGAGGTCCCCTGGGGGGAAAGGAGTTCGTGATAGGGTGCCTTGGGGGGGGGGGGAGACACTGAGGGACAGTGTCAAGGCATCAGAACCGCGAAGCTCTTGTGTTCATAGTCGGTTTAAAGTCAATATGGTTACCTCATGGGCTACCCTATGGGTTACCCCATGGGCTGCCTTATGGGCTACCTCATTGGTTACCTGTTAGGTTACCTCATGGGCTAACTCATGGGTTACTTCATGGGTTACCTCATGGGCTGTCTCATGGGTTACCTCATGGGCTTACTCATGGATTACCTCATGGATTACCTCATGGTTTACCTCATGGGTTACCTCATCGACTAGCTCATGGGCTACATCTTGGCTTACCTCATGGGCTACCATATGGGTTACCTCATGGGCTACTTCATGGGTTACCTCATGGGCTATCTCATACGTTACCTCATGGGCTAGTTCATGGACTACATCGTGGTTTGCCTCATGGGTTACCTTATGGACTACTTCATGGGTTACCCCTTGGGTTACCTCATGGGCTAGCTCATTGATTACCGCATGGGCTACCTCATGAGTTACCTCTTAGGCTACGTCATGGTTTACCTCCTGGGCTACCTCATGGGCTACTTCATGGATTACCTCATGGGTTACCTCATGGATTACCGCATGGGCTACCTCATGGGTTACCTTTTAGGCTACGTCATGGGTTACCTCTAGGATTACCTCATGGGTTACCTCATTGATTACCGCATGGGCTACCTCATGGGTTACCTCTTAGGCTACGTCATGGGTTACCTCTTAGGCTACCTCATGGGTTACTTCATGGATTACCTCATGGGTTTTCACTTCAGTTACATTTTTTGTCTGATCTAACCAAGTTTACTCTTCCACTTTGCTAATCATTGTTATGCATGCGGAGTTGATTTTGATTGGTCAAAACCATAACATACACACACAAGGTCACAGTCATCCCCTTGTTGACCTTGAGAAGTCACGAGTCGTCATTTGATTTGTATGACCTTGAGAAAAGATGATACAGCCACTTGCCAATGTCTTGACCTTGTGAGCAATGTCAAGCTACCACTGACTACCATATTGACCTTAAAGAGAAGGTCACGCTTCATATATAACTCCTAGGTGTTGGTTGGCCAAGCAGCACCCCAGTTAGTTATTATGTTAATGACCCTCTGGAGGCCCCGCGTTCAGGCCCACTTAGTGACGTTTGCTAATGACGTAGTAGATGACCTTGAACGATTAAAATATAAATAAATTAATACAGGGTTAAAGTTAGGCGCATCGAGTTTCTAGACGGCGCACAGAAAATTTAGTCATGCGCCATAATGGCGCACAATGGCGCATAATGGCGCACGATTTTTTCAGATGGCGCAATGGATTTTAATAATAATAATAATAATAACAATAATAATAACGATAATAACAATAATAATAAGAATAATAATAATAAATACCACGTGTCTTGGTTGTTTCTCAACTTATTTTTCCTAGTTCAGCATTTTGAAGCCAAATGCATGATCTACCGTTTATTGTTGATGCTGCAATACTTTATTTGAATATTAATTTAAGTATTGATTTAAGTATTTCTTCTATTATTTAAGTGTTAAGTTGCATGTTTTTTTTTTAAAGAATTCCGTTGCTGTGTTTTGTTTGTTTTTTTGCTAATCCAGTTGGTTGGCCAGTCCCACGCATGCTGTTGTGTTTATTGTGTGTTATTTTAGGAAAAGCGCGTGAAACGAGAGCAAGAGCAGTTTATTCGCTACGCGGACATGATTAAAAAGGCCCAGGTTTGTAGTTTGCGCGCCAACCGCCCTGTTCAGCTGAGGCCCTGTGTCGTTGGAGGCCCTGCTTCGTGTAATTCGCACACCTTGATAATTCGTACCTCCGGAAAAATTCGCACCATACTGCCTAGGCCCGAGTCCTACGAATTAACGGGGGGACGGGGGTGGGGGTGTGGGGGGGGTTTCTGGGGTTTGGGGGAGGGGGGGGGCTGCGTAGTGTAGTGTACCTCTCGTGAAAGAAGTTGTGCTGATTATTTTAAGTTATTTAATTGACTTCCTGTTTCTAGAAACTTAGTTTTAAGTTAAACTTCTAGAGGTATGTCTGATTGATTGATTGATTGATTAATTGATTGATATTGAGTTTTTTATTTAACAGGAAAGAGAAATCAGACGACAGAGAGAAATGATACAGCGAGAACAGGTGCGTGCATTGTGACGTCATAAATGAGCACCCCACTTGAATTATTATTCATTTATTTATTTATTTATTAGCCCAGCTTACGTTACACGTAAGCTGGGGTATTCCTATCGGTTTGCGGGCGGTGTCCGTTAGTTAGTTAGTTAGTTAGTTAGTTAGTTAGTTAGTTAGTTAGTTGTTTATTTAGTAAACTTTGGTTCAAAATGCATCTCCTCCTACAATTTTTATCCGATGTCATTTATTTTTGGTGTGAGGCATCCCTGAGGGGTCATGCATACGGCTTGTGCTTTTCTAGTCGATCGGGTGATTTTTGAATTTTTGGCGAATTTTTAAAGAAAAACTTTTAAAATGTATCTCCTCCTACATTTTTGACCCGATGTCATTTATTTTTGGTATGAGGCACCCCTAAAGGGTCGTGCATACGGCTTGTGCTTTTTTAGTCGATCGCGCATTTTTTTTATTTTTGGGGAATTTTTAAAGCAAAAATTTTGAAAATAATTCAAAATGCATCTACTCCTACAATTTTGATTCGATGTCATTTATTTTTGGTGTGAGGCATCCCTAAGGAGTCGTGCATACGGCTTGTGCTTTTTTAGTCGATCGGGTGATTTTTGAATTTTAGGGGAATTTTTAAAGAAAAAAATTTAAAATGTGTCTTCTCCTACATTTTTGACCCGATGTGATTTATTTTTGGTATGAGGCACCCCTAAAGTGTCGGCTTGTGCTTTTCTAGTCGATCGGGTGATTTTTTAATTTTTGGGGAATTTTTGAAGAAAAAATTTAAAATGTATCTCGTCCTACATTTTTGATCCGATGTCTTTTTTTTTCAGCCCAGTTGGCTTTTTAGCCAACAGGGCTATACAGATGGGGGCAAGTGTCGTCCGTCCGTCCGTCCGTCTGTCCGTCCGTCCGTCCGTCCGTCCCGCGACCGTTAAAAGTGGAGTAACTTTTTTATTTTTTATCCGATTCTTACCAAATTTTAAACACGAGTTCCTAACCCTTTACTGCATTAGGAAATATTTTTATTTTTGCGGTTTAAACCATTTTTGGCGATTTTATTGCCAATTTGGGCAAAATACGAAAAAACCTATCTAGTCCCCCATTTTTCATCGGAAGATTCCGAAATTTTTTATGAAGAAACTAGGACTAAGGGGTAAAAAAAGTACTTTTTTCGATTTTTGAATTTCGCCTTATTTTTTAATCTACTGAACTTCGAAGTTTGCAACTTCTAAAAATTGGCAAATTTCCAATTTTTTTTTCTTAACAAAGTAGTTAAAGTGGAATATCTTTTTTATTTTTCATCCGATTCGTACCAAATTTTAAACGCGAGTTTTTAACGTTCTACTGCATTAGGAATATTTTTTTATTTATTGGTTTAAACCATTTTTAGCGATTTTATTGCCAATTTGGGCAAAATCCGAAAAAATCTATCTAGTCCCTCATTTTTCATCGGAAGATTCCGAAATTTTTTATGAAGAAACTAGAACTAAGGGGTGAAAAAGTACATTTTCCGATTTTTGAATTTCGCCTTATTTTTGAATCTACTGAGCTTCGAAGTTTGCAGCTTTTAAAAAATTGGAAATTTCCATTTTTCTTCTTAAAAAAGCAAAGTTTCAATTTGCAGAGGGGCACAATATGTTACATGCAAGTACTTCTGGTTGGACTTTTCAGTAATTTTGTTGTCAGTGGGTCATTTCTATGATATTTTCAAGTGGGCGATAATAGGGAACATTGGGCGATAAAGCAAGAAAGTTGTAATTTTCGCTTTAAAAGTGCAGGGATCAATTCTATGTCCCGAAAATATGATAAATATGATATTTTTCGGATGGGCGATAATAGGGAACATTGGGCGATAATGTAAGAAAGCTGTAATTTTCGCTTTAAAATTGCAGGAATCAATTCTATGACCCGAAAATATGATAAATGTGATATTTTTCCTGTGGGCGATAATAGGAAACATTGGGCGATAATGCAAGAAAATGGTAATTTTCGCTTTAAAAGTGCAGGAATCAATTCTGTTACCCGAAAATATGATCAATGTGATATTTTACGGGTAGGCGATAACAGGGAATATGGGGCGATAAAGCAAGAAAGTTGTAATTTTCGCTTTAAAAGTGCAGGAAACAATTCTATGTCCCGAAAATATGATAAATATAATATTTTTCGGATGGACGATAATAGGGAACATTGGGCGATAATGTAAGAAAGTTGTAATTTTCGCTTTTAAAGTGCAGGAATCAATTCTATGAACCGAAAATATGATAAATGTGATATTTTTCAGGTGGGCGATAATAGGGAATATTGGGCGATGATGTAAGAAGATTGTAATTTTCGCTTTAAAAGTGCAAGAATATATTCTGTGACCCGAAAATATGATAAATATGATATTTTTCGGGTGGCGATAATAGGGAATATTGGGCGATACTGCAAGAAAGTTGTAATTTTCGCTTTAAAAGTGCAGTAAACAATTCTAGGACCCGAAAATATGATAAATATAATATTTTTCGGGTGGGCGATTATAGGGAATATTGGGCGATAATGTAAGAAAGCTGTAATTTTCGCTTTAAAATTGCAGGAATCAATTCTATGACCCGAAAATATGATAAATGTGATATTTTTCGGGTAGGCGATAATAGGGAACATTGGGCGATAATGCAAAAAAGTTGTAATTTTCGCTTTAAAAGTGCAGGAATCAATTCTGTGATCCGAAAATATGATAAATGTGATATTTTTCGGGTTTGCGATATCAGGGAATATTGGGCGAAAAAGCAAGAAAGTTGTAATTTTCACTTTAAAAGTGCAGGAAACAATTCTGGGACCCAAAAATATGATAAATTTAAATTTTTTTCGGGTGGGCAATAATAGGGAACATTGGGCGATAATGCAAGAAAGTTGTAATTTTCGCTTTTAAAGTGCAGGAATCAATTCTATGAACCGAAAATATGATAAATGTGATATTTTTCAGGTGGGCGATAATAGGGAACATTGGGCGATAATGTAAGAAAGCTGTAATTTTCGCTTTAAAAGTGCAAGAATATATTCTGTGACCGGAAAATATGATAAATATGATATTTTTCGGGTGGGCGATAATAGGGAATATTGGGCGATACTGCAAGATAGTTGTAATTTTCGCTTTAAAAGTGCAGGAAACAATTCTAGGACCCGAAAATATGATAAATATAATATTTTTCGGGTGGGCGATAATAGAGAATATTGGGCGATAATGTAAGAAAGCTGTAATTTTCGCTTTAAAATTGCAGGAATCAATTCTATGACCCGAAAATATGATAAATGTGATATTTTTCCTGTGGGCGGTAATAGGAAACATTGGGCGATAATGCAAGAAAGTTGTAATTTTCGCTTTAAAAGTGCAGGAATCAATTCTGTGACCCGAAAATATGATAAATGTTATATTTTTCGTGTTGGCGGTAATAGGGAACATTGGCCGATAATGCAAGAAAGTTGTAATTTTCGCTTTAAAAGTGCAGGGATCAATTCTATGACCCGAAAATATGATAAATGTGATATTTTTCGGGTAGGCGATAATAGGGAATATTGGGCGATAATGTAAGAAAGTTGTTATTATCGCTTTAAAAGTGCAGGAATCAATTCTGTCCCGAAAATATGATAAATATAATATTTTTCGGGTGGGCGATAATAGGGAATATTGGGCGATAATGAAAGAAAGTTGTATTTTTCGCTTTAAAAGTGCAAGGATCAATTCTATGACCCGAAAATATGATAAATTTGATATTTTTCGGGTAGGCGATAATAGGGAATATTGGGCGATAATGTAAGAAAATTGTAATTTTCGCTTTAAAAGTGCAGGAATCAATTCTATGTCCCGAAAATATGATAAACATAACATTTTTCTTGTGGGCGATAATAGGGAACATTGGGCGATAATGCAAGAAAGTTGTAATTTTCGCTTTAAAAGTGCAGGAATCAATTCTGTGACCCGAAAATATGATAAATGTGATATTTTTCGTGTGGGCGATAATAGAGAGCATTGTGCGATAATGCAAGAAAGTTGTAATTTTCGCTTTAAAAGTGCAGGGATCAATTCTATGACCCGAAAATATGATAAATTTGATATTTTTCGGGAAGGCGATAATAGGGAATATTGGGCGAAAATGTAAGAAAATTGTAATTTTCGCTTTAAAAGTGCAGGAATCAATTCTATGTCCCGAAAATATGATAAACATAACATTTTTCTTGTGGGCGATAATAGGGAACATTGGGCGATAATGCAAGAAAGTTGTAATTTTCGCTTTAAAAGTGCAGGAAACAATTCTGGGACCCGAAAATATGATAAATATAATATTTTTCGGGTGGGCAATAATAGGGAACATTGGGCGATAATGCAAGAAAGTTGTAATTTTCGCTTTTAAAGTGCAGTAATCAATTCTATGAACCGAAAATACTATAAATGTGATATTTTTCGGGTTGGCGATAATAGGGAACATTGGGCGATAATGTAAGAAGATTGTAATTTTCGCTTTAAAAGTGCAAGAATATATTCTGTGACCGGAAAATATGATAAATATGATATTTTTCGGATGGGCGATAATAGGAAATATTGGGCGATACTGCAAGAAAGTTGTAATTTTCGCTTTAAAAGTGCAGTAAACAATTCTAGGACCCGAAAATATGATAAATATAATATTTTTCGTGTGGGCGATAATAGGGAACATTGGGCGATAATGTAAGAAAGCTGTAATTTTCGCTTTAAAATTGCAGGAATCAATTCTATGACCCGAAAATATGATAAATGTGATACTTTCCGGGTGGGCGATAATAGGGAACATTGGGCGATAATGCAAGAAAGTTGTAATTTTCGCTTTAAAAGTGCAGGAATCAATTCTGTGACCCGAAAATATGATCAATGTGATATTTTACGGGTGGGCGATAATAGGGAACATTGGACGATAATGTAAGAAAGTTGTAATTTTCGCTTTAAAAGTGCAGGGATCAATTCTATGACCCGAAAATATGATAAATGTGATATTTTTCGGGTAGGCGATAATAGGGAATATTGGGCGATAATGTAAGAAAGTTGTTATTATCGCTTTAAAAGTGCAGGAATCAATTCTGTCCCGAAAATATGATAAATATAATATTTTTCGGGTGGGCGATAATAGGGAATATTGGGCGATAATGAAAGAAAGTTGTAATTTTCGCTTTAAAAGTGCAAGGATCAATTCTATGACCCGAAAATATGATAAATATGATATTTTTCGGATGGGCGATAATAGGGAATATTGGGCGATAATGCAAGAAAGTTGTAATTTTCGCTTTAAAAGTGCAGGGATCAATTCTGTGTCCCGAAAATATGATAAATATGATATTTTTTGGATGGGCGATAATAGGGGATATTGGGCGATAATGTAAGAAGATTGTAATTTTCGCTTTAAAAGTTCAAGAATATATTCTGTGACCCGAAAATATGATAAATATGATATTTTTCGGATGGGCGATAATAGGGAATATTGGGCGATACTGCAAGAAAGTTGTAATTTTCGCTTTAAAAGTGCAGTAAACAATTCTAGGACCCGAAAATATGATAAATATAATATTTTTCGGGTGGGCGATAATAGGGAACATTGGGCGATATTGCAAGAAAGTTGTAATTTTCGCTTTAAAAGTGCAGGAATCAATTCTATGACCCGAAAATATGATAAATACGATATTTTTCGTGTACGCGATAATAGGGAACATTGGGCGATAATGCAAAAAAGGTTGTAATTTTCGCTTTAAAAGTGCAGGAATCAATTCTGTGGTCCGAAAATATGATAAATGTGATATTTTTCGGGTGGGCGATATCAGGGAATATTGGGCGAAAAAGCAAGAAAATTGTAATTTTCACTTTAAAAGTGCAGGAAACAATTCTCGGACCCGAAAATATGATAAATATAATATTTTTCGGGTGGGCAATAATAGGGAACATTGGGCGATAATGCAAGAAAGTTGTAATTTTCGCTTTTAAAGTGCAGGAATCAATTCTATGAACCGAAAATATGATAAATGTGATATTTTTCAGGCGGGCGATAATAGGGAATATTGGGCGATAATGTAAGAAGATTGTAATTTTCGCTTTAAAAGTGCAAGAATATATTCTGTGACCCGAAAATATGATAAATATGATATTTTTCGGGTGGGCGATAATAGGAAATATTGGGCGATACTGCAAGAAAGTTGTAATTTTCGCTTTAAAAGTGCAGGAAACAATTCTAGGACCAGAAAATATGATAAATATAATATTTTTCGGGTGGGCGATAATAGGGAACATTGGGCGATAATGTAAGAAAGCTGTAATTTTCGCTTTAAAATTGCAGGAATCAATTCTATGACCCGAAAATATGATAAATGTGATATTTTTCCTGTGGGCGATAATAGGAAACATTGGGCGATAATGCAAGAAAATGGTAATTTTCGCTTTAAAAGTGCAGGAATCAATTCTGTTACCCGAAAATATGATCAATGTGATATTTTACGGGTAGGCGATAACAGGGAATATGGGGCGATAAAGCAAGAAAGTTGTAATTTTCGCTTTAAAAGTGCAGGAAACAATTCTATGTCCCGAAAATATGATAAATATAATATTTTTCGGATGGACGATAATAGGGAACATTGGGCGATAATGTAAGAAAGTTGTAATTTTCGCTTTTAAAGTGCAGGAATCAATTCTATGAACCGAAAATATGATAAATGTGATATTTTTCAGGTGGGCGATAATAGGGAATATTGGGCGATAATGTAAGAAGATTGTAATTTTCGCTTTAAAAGTGCAAGAATATATTCTGTGACCCGAAAATATGATAAATATGATATTTTTCGGGTGGCGATAATAGGGAATATTGGGCGATACTGCAAGAAAGTTGTAATTTTCGCTTTAAAAGTGCAGTAAACAATTCTAGGACCCGAAAATATGATAAATATAATATTTTTCGGGTGGGCGATTATAGGGAATATTGGGCGATAATGTAAGAAAGCTGTAATTTTCGCTTTAAAATTGCAGGAATCAATTCTATGACCCGAAAATATGATAAATGTGATATTTTTCGGGTAGGCGATAATAGGGAACATTGGGCGATAATGCAAAAAAGTTGTAATTTTCGCTTTAAAAGTGCAGGAATCAATTCTGTGATCCGAAAATATGATAAATGTGATATTTTTCGGGTTTGCGATATCAGGGAATATTGGGCGAAAAAGCAAGAAAGTTGTAATTTTCACTTTAAAGGTGCAGGAAACAATTCTGGGACCCAAAAATATGATAAATTTAAATTTTTTTCGGGTGGGCAATAATAGGGAACATTGGGCGATAATGCAAGAAAGTTGTAATTTTCGCTTTTAAAGTAAAGGAATCAATTCTATGAACCGAAAATATGATAAATGTGATATTTTTCAGGTGGGCGATAATAGGGAACATTGGGCGATAATGTAAGAAAGCTGTAATTTTCGCTTTAAAAGTGCAAGAATATATTCTGTGACCGGAAAATATGATAAATATGATATTTTTCGGGTGGGCGATAATAGGGAATATTGGGCGATACTGCAAGAAAGTTGTAATTTTCGCTTTAAAAGTGCAGGAAACAATTCTAGGACCCGAAAATATGATAAATATAATATTTTTCGGGTGGGCGATAATAGAGAATATTGGGTGATAATGTAAGAAAGCTGTAATTTTCGCTTTAAAATTGCAGGAATCAATTCTATGACCCGAAAATATGATAAATGTGATATTTTTCCTGTGGAAACATTGGGCGATAATGCAAGAAAGTTGTAATTTTCGCTTTAAAAGTGCAGGAATCAATTCTGTGACCCGAAAATATGATAAATGTGATATTTTTCGTGTTGGCGATAATAGGGAACATTGGCCGATAATGCAAGAAAATTGTAATTTTCGCTTTAAAAGTGCAGGGATCAATTCTATGACCCGAAAATATGATAAATGTGATATTTTTCGGGTAGGCGATAATAGGGAATATTGGGCGATAATGTAAGAAAGTTGTTATTATCGCTTTAAAAGTGCAGGAATCAATTCTGTCCCGAAAATATGATAAATATAATATTTTTCGGGTGGGCGATAATAGGGAATATTGGGCGATAATGAAAGAAAGTTGTAATTTTCGCTTTAAAAGTGCAAGGATCAATTCTATGACCCGAAAATATGATAAATTTGATATTTTTCGGGTAGGCGATAATAGGGAATATTGGGCGATAATGTAAGAAAATTGTAATTTTCGCTTTAAAAGTGCAGGAATCAATTCTATGTCCCGAAAATATGATAAACATAACATTTTTCTTGTGGGCGATAATAGGGAACATTGGGCGATAATGCAAGAAAGTTGTAATTTTCGCTTTAAAAGTGCAGGAATCAATTCTGTGACCCGAAAATATGATAAATGTGATATTTTTCGTGCGGGCGATAATAGAGAGCATTGTGCGATAATGCAAGAAAGTTGTAATTTTCGCTTTAAAAGTGCAGGGATCAATTCTATGACCCGAAAATATGATAAATTTGATATTTTTCGGGAAGGCGATAATAGGGAATATTGGGCGAAAATGTAAGAAAATTGTAATTTTCGCTTTAAAAGTGCAGGAATCAATTCTATGTCCCGAAAATATGATAAACATAACATTTTTCTTGTGGGCGATAATGCAAGAAAGTTGTAATTTTCGCTTTAAAAGTGCAGGAGACAATTCTGGGACCCGAAAATATGATAAATATAATATTTTTCGGGTGGGCATTAATAGGGAACATTGGGCAATAATGCAAGAAAGTTGTAATTTTCGCTTTTAAAGTGCAGTAATCAATTCTATGAACCAAAAATACTATAAATGTGATATTTTTCGGGTTGGCGATAATAGGGAACATTGGGCGATAATGTAAGAAGATTGTAATTTTCGCTTTAAAAGTGCAAGAATATATTCTGTGACCGGAAAATATGATAAATATGATATTTTTCGGATGGGCGATAATAGGGAACATTGGGCGATACTGCAAGAAAGTTGTAATTTTCGCTTTAAAAGTGCAGTAAACAATTCTAGGACCCGAAAATATGATAAATATAATATTTTTCGTGTGGGCGGTAATAGGGAACATTGGGCGATAATGTAAGAAAGCTGTAATTTTCGCTTTAAAATTGCAGGAATCAATTCTATGACCCGAAAATATGATAAATGTGATACTTTCCGGGTGGGCGATAATAGGGAACATTGGGCGATAATGCAAGAAAGTTGTAATTTTCGCTTTAAAAGTGCAGGAATCAATTCTGTGACCCGAAAATATGATATTTTTCGGATGGTCGATAATAGGGAACATTGGGCGATAGTGCAAGAAAGTTGTAATTTTCAGGTTAAATAAACATGCACACTGGTCCGAAAAAAGAACCGCACATCAACACAATGTAAATAAACATGCGCACTGATCCGAAATAAGAACCGCACATCAACACAAGTAAATAAACATGCACACTGATCCGAAATGCCAACCGCACATCAACGCAAGTTAAATAAACATGCGCACTGGTCCGAAATTCGAACCGCGCATCAACGCCACTTAAATAAACGTGTGGAGTGGTTCGAAATGTGAACCACGCGCTAACGCAAGTTAAACAAACATTTGTACTGGTCCAGAATAAGAACCGCGCATCAATGCAAGTTAAATAAACGTGCGCACTGGTCCGATATTCGAACCGCGCGTCAACGCAAGTCAAATAAACATGCGCAATGGTCCGAAATTCGAACTGTTCATCAACGCAAGTTGAATAAACATGCGCACTGGTCATAAATGCAAACCGCGCACCAACGCAAGTTAAATAAACATATACACACGTCCAAAATAAGCACCGTGCAAGTTAGATAAACATGCAAACTCTTCCGAAATGCGAACCGCGCATCAAGACAACCTAAGGAAACTTGTGCACTTGTCCAAAATAAGTACGAAAGTAAAATAAACATGCGCATTGGTCTGGAATAAGAACCGCGCATTAATCTTTATTAAGTTAAATAAACATGTGCACTGTTCCAAAATGAGAGCCGCGCATCAACGCAAATTAAATAAACATGCGCACTTGTCTGAATTAGAACCGCGCATCGAGGCAAGTTACATAAATATGCGCACTGGTCCGAAATGCGAGCGTTGTTTGAAGGTATCTATGGCAAACTATCCAGTCTACCAGATATACAAAAAATCTGTTCCCCATTTTTCTGGGAAAGAAATCTTTGTATGCATTTATCGGTCCATGTTCTGGTCCGGTGCTAAATTAATTATTGAGCTAGCTCTTTGCCGTCTCATCTTTTGAAGCTTGATATTTCAGGGAAATTCCTTCGCTCATGCACGCTGGAATGGGTCTTATTGCTTTTCGTAAGCTGGGACTTTGTCCTTGGACAAACTTGTCTATTTGTTATTATTATTATTATTATTATTATTATTATTATTATTATTATTATTATTATTATTATTATTATTATTATTTAACGTTATATGCTGTAAGTTCCTCTACTTTTTGTGGAAAGTATCGGTACTGACATGACGTCAGTATAATAGAGTACGTCATCAAGTCCCGGTACTTAGCCTCATTTTCAGCACAATCATTTTACGGGACATTGTTTTTATTTTTTTGAGAACATCCTTTTTTACTTTTAATAAAATATTGATTGTAATGTTCTTGAGAAAGGATTCACGTAGCCCATTAATATATTATAATATGTGATTAATTATTGGTAATTTCCAATCACTGGATTTGGGGTCAGTTATCGATTTTTGATTGGGCGACTTCACTTATTATCTATATTATGTGGAACTCGCGTTTTCTATCTGGTTTGGATTCGCGTAATTTGGGGATTCGTTTGTTTTGTTGATTCGTTTTTTTTTTAACGGCTTAAGACGAGCACTGTGGATTCGAACCCGGACCCACCGCTGCCACAAAACACCTCGGTGGTTTCCAACCCCGAAAAGATGTATTACTCCTTCTTGCTGCAAATTGCACAGATCGAGAGCAAACGGCAGGAGCGCGTGGAAAATCACGCACGTTTGGTAGGACCGGTCGGCGTTAGTTTAGTTTGCATCACTTCCGGTTGTCTGTTTTTTTTCTATTTTTTTTTTAATCGTCGCATATTTTGTGTGGAATCTGCCTGCCGTTTTTGTGATCAATGGTTATGCGTCCAGGTCGTTTTTGTTTTTCGCTTCTACGGAAAATCTATGATTTAATAAAAAGAATAGCTTTCTCAAGAATCTACGTATTTTTTTTTTTTGCTTGATATATTCTTATTTTAAAATACCAGGTTATAGCCGGACTATTGTCTGGCGTTGTCATCCTTCTGGCGTTGTCATCCTGTGGCGTTGTCATCCTCGGGCGTTGTCATCCTCTGGCGTTGTCATGGCAATACGCTCACCATGGGGGGCGTTTTCAGTTTGTTGTTGTTTCGTACGAACGCCTTTTGCTTGAGATATTGTGATGGACGTTGGTTGGTGATCACGTGGTTTCTTTGTTTGCTTGTTGGTTTGATTTGGAGGGGCGGGCGGAGGGGGGGGGGGGGGGGGGGTAGTTTTCTTCTGTTGTCATTTGATTGGTGTGCTGAGCCGTATCGTTGACCCTTGACCTTCGAGTATGACCTTGTGTTGTCGGTTTGCGAGAAAGGGGCTTTTGGTCTTCGGCGTCCGCTTGGCTGTGAGTTTGTATATCGTGCGGAGGTGGTAGGGGGTGGGGGAGGAGCAGATCCACCCATGTGGATAGAACACCAGTGGGCGTATGCCTCTAGGAAATGACAACCGTCTTAGTTTAAGATTTTTTGTGGATTGGGCCTCGAGGAAACTCTGTGCATTGAGCATTTCGAACCACGGTTGTTTATAATGTGCACTGAATTAGCATGCCTCGGCATCACTGGAACGAGCTTTTGGAAGGTGGTAGTTTTGTGTCGGAGGGGGGGGGGGGTGGGGGTGTGTGGGGGGGAGGGAGGGGTTGACTCAAGTGTCAGATGTTGACTGATTGTTGACTGGTTGTTGTAGGAGCGGGAGAGGAGACGTCAACACCTGCTCGTCATGAAAGCCATGGAGGCGAGGAAGAAACTAGAGGTGTGATCTCACCCCTGCGCCCCTTACCCAACCCACTCCCCTACTCCCCGACCCCCTCCCCCCGTCCTCCCCCCTCCCCCCTCCTCTCCCAATCATGAAAGCCATGGAGGCGCGGAAGAAACTAGAGGTGTGATCTCACCCCTGCGCCCCTTACCCACCCCACTCCCCCTACTCCCCGACCCCCCCCCCCCTCCCGTCCTTCCCCCCTCCCTCCCCTCCCAATCATGAAGGCCATGGAGGCGAGGAAGAAACTAGAGGTGTGATCTCACCCCTGTCCCCCTTACCCACCCCACTCCCCTACTCCCCGACCCCCTTCCCCCGTCTTCCCCCCTCCCCCGTCCTCCCCCCTCCCCCCGTCCTCCACCCCCCTCCCCTCCCAATCATGAACACCATGGAAGCGAGGAAGAAATTAGAGGTATGGACTTGACCCCCACCCTCCCCATCCCCAACTTTCTCCAACCATACCAAAGCCTGCATGCCCCCCCTTACCCCCTCCCCCCCCCCCCCCACCTCACCTCACTCCCAACTCACTCCAGCTGTACCCAATTGATTTAATATTGTTTATATATATATATATATATATATATATATATATATATATATATATATATATATATGTATATATATATATATATATATATATATATATATATATATATAGACAGAGAGTGAGAGAGAGAGAGAGAGAGAGAGAGAGAGAGAGAGAGAGAGACAGACAGACAGACAGACAGAGACAGAGAAACAGAGAGAGAGCAAGAGAGAGAGATTGTTGTTGTTGTTGCAGGATAAAGAACGTTTGCGCGAACAAAAGAAAGAGGAGAAACGAATTGAGAAGGAAATGAAAATGGTGAGTGCAGCGACCTGATTGGACGAATGCAGTGTCACGTGCCTCTCATGTGTCGAACACGTGCTTATCACGTGGAGTTTCGTAGTGTTGTATTTTTAGAAAACAAGAAACGTTTTATTGATATCAGCAATTTAATTCAAGTAACATTATTTCAGAATGAGACCTTTTAAATTTTTTGAAATCAGCAAATGATTTTTTGATCTCAAAAATGATTTTTTGATATCACGAATTAATTTTGGGTCTAAAAAAGGTATTTTTTTGATATCAAGAATTCTTTTTTGCTATCTGTAATTATATTTTTGATACCTCTAAATGTATTTTTGATCTCAAAAAATAATTCTTGCTTCAATAAATATTTAGAGATCTCAAAAATGAATTAATGATCTCTAAAATTGATTTTAGAGATCCAAAATTCAATTCGTGATAGCAAAAATAAAATATTTGGTAGCAAAATCTCAATTGTGAGCTGAGTAATTTATTTTCCTTTTATTGATATCAAGCATTTATTTCAGATATCATTATTTTAGATCGTTGTTTCAAAATGAGACTGTTTTAATTTATATTTTGAAATCTTCAAATGATTTGTATTAAAATTAAATTTTGATATTAAAATATCAGTCTGTTTTTATATAAAAAATTCAGAAGCACATATCTATGAATAAAATAATGACTGCTCCTTGATCTATGAATAAAATAATGACTGCTCCTTGTATGCAAAATCTGCGAATGATTTTTTGATCTCAAAAATTGATTTTTTTATGTCAAAAATTATTTTTGATATAAAAAGATTGATTTTTTGATGTCAAGAATTACTTTTTGCTATCTGTATCTATATTTTTGATATTTCTAAATGTATTTTTGATCTAAAAATAATTTTTGCTTCAAGAACTATTTAGAGATATCAAGAAATATTTCCTGATATCAAAAATTAATTGATGATCTCTAAAATCGAGTTTAGAGATCGAAAAATTAGTTCTTGACAGCAGAAATGAAATATTTGATAGCAAAATCTCAATTTTGAGTCACTAATTTATTTTCTTTTATTGACATTAACAATTTATTTCAGATATCATTATTTCAGAATGAGACTTTTTTTAATGTATATTTTGAAATCTTTAAATGATTTGTTGATATCGTTAATTATATTTTGATATCAAAAATAAGTATTAAATATTAAAACGGCATTCCAGAAATAACGGGCTGGAATATACTTGATTACTAAAAATTAAAAAATTAAAAAAATCATTAAAAAATACAAGGAAATAAAGAAAGGCCGTTCCTCCGGTGTTCCTCCCGATACACCTGTTCCATAACTGTTCCTCTTTTAGGAACAAAAACGCCTGGAGATTGAAATGCAGAGACAGATGAAGATGCCCATCGACGACATGTGTCTACGTGACCTGAAGCCCCTGCCTGACCTTGACCGCCTCACAGGGGTCATGTTGAATGGCGAGGCGTACGCGAATTGCCTCATGGTCGTAGAGTTTTGCCACAATTTCAAAGATGCTCTTAATTTCGGTGAGTGACGTCCAGCATTTTTAAGTTTCGTTTTTGTTTTTTATTTATTTTATCGTTATTTATTAATTTTTTAACTGGGGGTGGGGGCGGGGGGTGTGGGTGGGGGGGGGGGGCTGAAAGTTATGATATTATTATGGATACACCACTGAGGAATAAGAAGATATTTTCACATAAAATCAGTTGCATTGAAGTTATTTATTTATTTATTTATTTATTTTTTGTTGCAGACAAGGAGCAGTTACCCACAATGCATTGGCTTTTTTGTTCCATAGAAGGAACAATTACCCACAGTGCACTGGCTATTTTTTTTGTTCCAGACAAGGAACAATTACCCACAATGCACAGACTTTTTTTTTTGTTCCAGACAAGGAGCAATTACCCACAATGCAGATGCTCCAGAACGGCCTTCTGAACGAAAAGGACTGGATGGACGATTTCATGCAGTTCACCACCAACCTCCTGGCCATCGCCCTCGACGAACCGGGCGTTCCCAACCTCAAGGAGGTAAGGGCCAACGCCCTCACCCAGGTTATTCAATTATTTTATTTAGTTTTTAATTCTCTCTGTCTTATACCGCGTTGCTGTTTCTTCAGTGTTGTTAACTCCTCTCCCCCCTTTACCCCCCTCCCCCTCCCCTCCCCCCCCCCGCCGCCCCCCGCTTCCCAACAGGAGTGTCAGCCCCGGAGGAGGGCTATATATTTGGGTGTTATCCATCCGTCCGTACTGCCGTCCGTACTGCCGTCCGTACTGTCGTCCGTACTGCCGCTCTGGTGATCCGCTTCCCGTGGTATTTGGCACAGAGATGACCTACTAAAGTGGGTATATGCACGTTACTTTTTATTTTGACCTTGACCAAACTTCAAGGTCACAGTGGCCTGCTAAAGATTCCTGGTGATACTCCGTCTCTCGTATGGTAATCACACCCTTAATGCTGATGACCCATGCATGCTGATCTCTCCCTCATGCTGATGACTCTGCCTACGTGCTGATGGCCCCTTCCACATGCTAATGACTCTCCTTGCATGCTGATCGACCCCTACCTCTGTGATGCTGATGAATTTTATCTTACATGCTGTTGACTCCTCATGCATGCTGATGACTCATGCATGCTGATGACCCCCCATTACCCTAGATGCTGTTGACTCCCCATGCATGCTAATGACTCATGTATGCTGATGACTCCCCATTACCCTACATGCTGATGACTCCTCATGCATGCTGATGACTCATGCATGCTGATAACTTCCCTACTCCTTGCATGCTGATGACTTTCTCTCTGCTTAAATACCGATGTCTTATGAAGATTTAAAACATGCTGACTCTGCTAGTAGCTACATTCATTTAAAAATACTTTCTCATGTAGATCATGGGCAATTTGCTAAAAAAAAAGTATCAGAGCACTGATGTTCCTCGTAAATGTACACTGTAACTAAAATCTAAAGTTCAGCAGAATTTATGATAAGTTGTGACACGTGACAGTGAAATCATGTGACTTATGGTTATAAGACTGAAACGTTATGACGTGTGACGATAAATGGCGTGTGACGTTGAAAGTTTTATGAACTGTCCGTTGCAGTGTTATGACGTCTTTCGTTGAATGTTTGACGTGCTGACGTTATGTCGTTCCACGTTGGTTTGCTGTCATGACAACGTCAAGTAAAAAAAAATGACGTGACGTCACAAGTGACGTGGCATGTTTTGTCGTCTGCTTCAGGCCGTGACCACTTCCGGTGAGAAAATCACGACCATCGACATCACGGACTACTCTATCTCGGAAGTCCTTCGTGTATTCATACGCTGCCGGAACGGGCGGGAGGACGAGGTAAAGCGGTTGAGAATAAAAAATAGTGCACACTTACAAAAAATTATTTTTCGTTTGTAAGCAACCGGCTTAGAGAAAAAAAATAAAGTGGTGTATTAATTTCTATTTTGTTTTCAAGCAACCCGCTGAGAGAAAAAATAGTGCGCTGTGTGATATTTTGAAAAAGTCGTAGGTGGTTTGCGATTATAAGGGGGAGGGAGGTGGTTTCATTTACTTCCCATAAATGGGTTTTCGCGTTATTTTAAGAACATAAAGGGCAAGGGATAATAATAATAATAATAATAATAATAATAATAATAATAATAATAATAATAATAATAATATTATCTCCTCAACCCAATTCCAACGATTGACTGAAAAGAAATAAGAGCAATGTGTGGGCGTTTAGATGACGGAGTGGCTGGCCTCGGAGCCCTACCAGGCACTGACGCCGGAGCGGAAGTCGGCCATCTTGGCGTTCATCTGCAACGAGCTGCTTTGCGGCAAGTACATCCAGAATGACATCGAGAGGAACATCGACAAGATGACGGTGCTGCGACGCGACAAGTGGGAGGTGGACAACGAGCTGCGCAAGTACGTCACGCCGTTTGCTGACGTCACGGTCGTGTTACATGGGGAGGGGGGGGGGGGGACGGGGTGGGGTGAGGGTGTGTCGTGCCGTCATTCTCTGACGTGACGTCATGGCGTCGTCATGTTCGCTAGCGTCACGTCATGGCAGCGACATGTTCTCTGACATGACGTCATGGCGTCGTCAAATTCTCTGACGTCACGTTAGAGCGTCATTATTCAATAACGTTACGTCATGGGGCGTTATTGTCTGACGTCATATGTAAATTTGTATTGCTGTACCGGTTTAAACATAATAATAATAATAATAATAATAATGATAATAATAATAATAATAATAATAATTCACCAATAGCAGAGCACATTTTACTGGGTTTTCAGCTTGAAATTAGTGCGCAATCGGCGCCTGAAGCGCACGCACCCTGGCGCCGCCGACACGGATAACTCGCGCCTGAGCGCTGTGGCCCAGGACGAGAACTCGCGCCTCAGCAGCGCTGCCATGGCGCCGACGACGGTGACGGCGGCGAGCGGCGCGCCGGACGATGGCGGCGGTGGCGTGGCGTCGCAGGCGGTGACGTCACAGGCGCCGGAGGACGGCCCGACGCCGGGCAAGAAGCTGCTAAAAGAGATGGCGGACAGCGACACGGAGGAGGCCGAGGGCGTGGCCGACTTACGCCACGTCTTCGATGGCGAGCATGCGCAGCTGACGGACGAGGAGCTGGCCAAGAAGATAGAGAAAGCGAGCAAGGTATTTGAAACTCCGGGGGGTTGGGGGCTGAGAAGGAGGTGGGAGAGGATTAAGGGGTGGGGGTGGGGGGTTGGGGGTTGGGGTGGAGAGAGATTCAGAAAGAAAGCAGTAATAATAGAATAATAATAAAATTAATTAATTAATAATAATAATAATAATAATAATAATAAAAATAATAATAATAATAATAATGATAGTTGTTTCATGGGCTGTTTCTTTCTTCTGTTCGACAGCAACAAAGCGGCTTACGGACGAGATGTATCGACGTCTCTCGCCGATTGCGGGGGATCGAATTCGGGCAGGACCGCTACAAGCGTCGCTACTGGGTGTTGCCCCACTGCGGGGGCGTCTTCGCCGAGAGCATGGAATCGAGCGAGAAGCCTTACGTGTGGCGCCCGAAGGCGCCAAAGGCGCCAGCTTGCGCCGGTCACAACGCGGCGGCGCCCGCCGCAGCGGCGGCCAAACCGGAAGTGAACTCGAGTGGTGTGAAAGCGGAAGTGAAAAGCGAGTGCGCAGCTGTGAAAGTGGAAAAAGAGGAGAAGAATGGAATAAAGCCGGAAGTTGATGACGTCATGACGAACGGGACAGTGACGTCGGGTGACGTGTTGTCAAGGAACGTCATCAAAACCGAGGTGAAGGACTCCCCACAAAAGGGCTGTTTCGACGCGAGCGCCGTGATGGGGAAAAGCGCCAGCAGCGGGGAAAGCGCCAGCAGCGGGGAAAGCGCCACCGCGGCGCTGCTGAATGGTCACGTGGATGAGAGCGAGATGAAGCAAGCGCTGCGTGAGTGCATCAGCCATAAAATGAAAGCATCGCCTGTCAAGCTGAACAGTCAGGTGGGTGCAGAGCGTGGCAAGGACCTGCTGCGGAGTCCCGAGGCCGAAGCGCTGGCTAAGGTCTTCGACGGCCCGCTCTTCTCGCCTTTTACAACGCAATCGAAAACTTTCAAGCCTCTAGATGCTATTTTTAGTCACTCGGCCAAAGCCAAAACACAGACAGTCAATAGTTTACTGGACAAGAGTCAAGGACAATTCGCAAACGTGTTAGCCAATGAGAGGGCTTCGAAATCTCCCACCGGAAGTGAGTCATCTATGACGTCAGAAACGAGTCAGCTGTCGTCTGCGTCTGTCATCCAGAACGGCAGCGGGAAGATGACACCGGACAGCGTGACGCCGACGGCGGCCAGCCATCCTGTGACGTCACAAGCGAGACCGTGCGCGGCAGACGACAACACGATTTACGGTTCTTGTGATACGAGCAAGTCGCACTGTGACGTCACGTCACGTGACACGACTCCAGCTGCCCCGGCTATAAACAGTACTGCGGAAGCAGCTGTAAAACAAGCTGCAAACCTAGTTGCGGAAGCGGCTGCACAGACAGCTGCTAGAACAGCTGCCGAGGCTATCGGTAGCGCGGCTGATTCAGCCGCTGCGCCGCTCACGGAGAAACAGACGATACCTAGTCAACCTGTGTGCGAGTCACTTGATAAATCGCACCCTGGGTCCGATTTCAGCGGGACCGTTCTGCAGCAGGGCGCGGGCATGATGACGTCACTGGCGGCAACAGCTGCCTACACAGCGACCAGCCAGTGCATTGCGGCCGGCACGTGGTTCAGCATCCTGCCGCGCCGCTCGTGCGACCAGTACACGATCCTGGCCAGCCCGCGTCGCGACGTCGACGGCTTCTCCACGCCGCGCGCGCCCACGCCCAACGTGGGCGGCCGAAGCGCGTGCAGCACGCCGTATTGCGCGTCACCCGCCCCGCCGTCTAGCACGCATAAGCCCCTGCTAGCTTCCAGCGCCGGCGTAGCCAGTGGGCCTGACAGCTGCGAGGGCCGAGCAGCTGCAGCTGGGAATATTTCCATTACTCCGGGCAGTTTCGGATCCCATAGCAACGTTCCAGGGAGCTTTCCAGTCACTTGTTCCAACCTTTCCTCCGTCAGCGGTATGGTGTCGGTGAGTACCCCCATGGCACTGCCAAGTACCCCCGTGACGCTCTCCAGTACCCCGGGTACTCGGGCAAGTACTCCCGGATTCCCCGCCACGCCGGCGTCGCATCCAGGCACGCCGGTGACGTTCCCGGGGACGCCGGTGACGTTCCCAGGCACGCCCGTGACGTATCCAGGCACGCCCGTAACACTCAACATGTCCCTGGAGCTGCAGCAGATTGAGAAGGCGTGTGATTGGATGAGACAGCAGATTGACGTCATCAGCCAACTACAGCAAGCCAAACCTAGTCAGATACCTACAGGTCAGTCGAATATAAAACAAGTTAGTCATAAATATACACGTCAGTCAAAGATAAAACAAGTTAGTCATACATGTACAGGTTAGTCAAATATGAAACAAGTTAGTCATAAATGTACACGTTAGTCAAATATAAAACAAGTTAGTCATACATGTACAGGTTAGTCAAATATAAAACAAGTTAGCCATACATGTACAGGTTAGTCAAATATAAAACAAGTTAGTCATACATCTACAGGGCAGTGATATATAAAATTCGCTAGTCAGCTAACACAGTTTAGTCAAACAAAAATTGGCTAGTCAGATACGTAAAAGTAAGTCGTGTATAAGATAAACTAGTCAAAAACTGTGGTAAGTCATATTTAAATGTAGCCTCCAATATGAACACAGGTGACAAAAAGTCGTGCTGTGTGCGCAGTGAGTCGCACACGACTGACAAACAGTTGTGCTGTGCGCGAAGTGAGTCTTGCACGACTGTCAAAAATTCGTGCTCTTTATGTAGCGAGTTGTGCACGACTGACAAAAAGTCGCACAGTGTGCGCAGTGAGTCGTGCACGACTGACAAAAATTCGTGCTCTTTATGTAGCGAGTTGTGTACGACTGACAAAAAGTCGTGCTGTTTGTGTAGTGAGTCGTGCACGACTGACAAAAAGTCGCACAGTGTGCGCAATGAGTCTTGCACGACTGACAAAAATTCGTGCTCTTTATGTGGCGAGTTGTGCACGACTAACAAAAAGTCGTACAGAGTGGGCAGTGAGTCGTGCACGACTGACAAAAAGTCGTGCTGTTTATGTAGCGAGTCCAGCACGACTGACAAAAAGTCGTGCTGTGTGCGCAATGAGTCTTGTGTGCGCAGTGAATCGCAAAAATTCGTTCTTTTTGCTCATTGAGTCACACACGACTGAAAAAAAATCGTGCTGTGTATGAAGTGAGTCGTGCACTACTAATACAAAGACTTGCTTTATACGCAGTGAGTCGCGCGCGACTGACAAAATGTTGGGATGTGTGAGCAGTGATTTGCATTCTATTAGCAAAAAGTCGTGCTGTTTTTGTAGTGAGTCGCGCACGACTGACTAAAGTCGTGCTATGTGTACGGTGAGTCGCACACGACTGACAAAAAGTTGTGCGAAGTGAGTCTTGCACGACTGACAAAAAATTCGTGCTATTTATGTAGCGAGTTGTGCGCGACTGACAAAAAGTCGTGCTGTTTGTATAGTGAGTCGTGCACGACTGACAAAAAAGTCGCACAGTGTGCGCAGTGAGTCTTGCACGACTGACAAAAATTCGTACTCTTATGTAGCGAGTTGTGCACAACTGATAAAAAGTCTTGCTGTTTGTGTAGTGAGTCGTGCACGACTGACAAAAAGTCGCACAGTGTGCGCTGTGAGTCTTGCACGACTGACAAAAATTCGTGCTCTTATGTAGCGAGTTGTGCACAACTGATAAAAAGTCTTGCTGTTTGTGTAGTGAGTCGTGCACGACTGACAAAAAGTCGCACAGTGTGCGCTGTGAGTCTTGCACGACTGACAAAAATTCGTGCTCTTATGTAGCGAGTTGTGCACAACTGACAAAAAGTCGTGCTGTTTGTGTAGTGAGTCGTGCACGACTGACAAAAAGTAGCACAGTGTGCGCAGTGAGTCTTGCACGACTGACAAAAATTCGTGCTCTTTATGTAGCGAGTTGTGCACGACTGACAAAAAGTCGCACAGTGTGCGCTGTGAGTCTTGCACGACTGACAAAAATTCGTGCTCTTATGTAGCGAGTTGTGCACAACTGACAAAAAGTCGTGCTGTTTGTATAGCGAGTCGTGCAAGACTGACAAGAAGTCGTGCTGCGTGCGCAGTGAGTCCTGTGTGCGCAGTGAATCTCAAAAATTCGTTCTGTTTACTCATTCAGTCACACACGACTGAAAAAAAAATCGTGCTGTCTATGAAGTGAGTCGTGCACTACTAATACAAAGACGTGCTATATACGCAGTGAGTCGCGTGCGACTGACAAAATGTTGGGCTGTGTGAGCAGTGATTTGCATTCTATTAGCAAAAAGTAGTGCTGTTTTTGTAGTGAGTCGCTATGTGTACGGTGAGTCGCGCACGACTGACAAAATGTCGTGCTCTTTGCGCCGTCAGTCGTGCATTTTGAATTTGTTTTTTTTTAACACAGATATGGAGAAGGGCTGGTGGAAGGTGGAGGACGTGCAAAAGATGCGCAACTTGTGCGAGTGTTTGCACGCGCGCGGAATGCGCGAGCGCAACCTGCAGAAAAGCCTGCAGCGCTTCTTCGAGTTCAGCGCCTCGCCAAATATCGCGGGAAAAAGCGCGGACGGTAAGTGAACCACCCAAGTAAAACAGCCGTCGTGACGTGCACATGACGTCACGTTATCATGACGTCACCTGCTTGTGACGTTATTGTGCGGTCTTTCAAGTGAAAATGTTGTTTGAAGAAACAAGTGTGATTTATCGGAAAATAAAATTCTTTAAGGAATAAATTCTGTGTTATACAAAATTTAAAACATAGAACAGATTAAACGAAAAATTAAAACATTAGAAATAAATAAAGAGTGAAAAATAATTAAGCAGCCGCGACAACTTAATTCACCCAGGATATGTGAGTGAATTGAGATATACAAGTGAATCAGGATAAAGGGGAGACTGGGGGGGGGGGGGGGGGAATACGTGCGGATCAGAATATGCGAGTGAAAGAGGATATATGAGTGAGTATATTCGAAGGAGTCAAAATATACGAGTGAGTTGGGATATACCACTAAGTGACATACGAGTTATGCCAGTTAGTGATATGCCATTCAATGATATACCTGTCAGTGATATGCAATTTAATGATATAAGTGTCAGTGATATTCCAGTTAGTGATATGCCATTTAATGATATAACTGTGAGTGATATACCAGTTAGTGATATGCCATTTAATGATATGCCAGTTAGTGGTATGCCATTTAATGATATAACTGTCAGTGATATACCAGTTAGTGATATATCATTTAATGATATGCCAGTTAGTGATATGCCATTTTATGATATAACTGTCAGCGATATACCAGTTAGTGATACTGTGCTGTTGCTTTTGCCGCCCCCTGCCCTCCCACCCTAGCAGCCGTGACGTTGCCAGAGACGGACGCCAGCCGCGCGCTTTGTGACAACGAGTACGGCGCGCCCGCGCGTGACGGCGACGCCGCGGCGCTGCGCGACGTCCGCGAGGACACGGATCGCGGCGTCCTGGAGGAGATCCAGGATATGGAGGAGCGCATCTGTGGTGCCAGCCTACAAGTCAAGGTCGGTCAAGTGAGTCTGCTACCCAAGTTTCTATTTCCGGTTTCCTTTTTTTTTTTTTTTTTTTTTTTTTTTGAAGAGAATTATGGAGCTAGGAGAGGAATTGGGCCGATGGGGCTAAAATGGGGAATGGGGCTGCGTTCGCTGTCGGTATATGTGAAACAACGGATAGATCGAGTTCTCAAAATGTTGTTTACATTGCAAACTTGAGGAATTGAGGGTTTTTGAGACAACTCGGCAATTTGCCAACTCGGCACATTCCCGGTCCTAGTGCAAGACACTTCGGCACCCATTCGTGCCATCTCGGCACCTAGCGAAAGACACTTCGGCACCCATTCGTGCCATCTCGGCACGGAGCGAAAGACACTTCGGCACCCATTCGTGCCATCTCGGCACGGAGCGAAAGACACTTCGGCACCCATTCGTGCCATCTCGGCACGGAGCGAAAGACACTTCGGCACCCATTCGTGCCATCTCGGCACGGAGCGAAAGACACTTCGGCACCCGTTCGTGTCATTCGTGTCAGAAAGACAACTCGGCACCCAGGTGTAATTGTATACATTTTACCTTTTGTTTTCATTTTTTGTTGTAAAATTTTGGGGGAGGGGCGGAGGTTTGGGGGGCGGGCGAAGTGCGTTTCGCTTGGTGCCGAGATGTCCCAAGAAATGGGTGCCTAAATGTCCAAAAAGTGCCCAGATGGCAGGGGTCCGAATTGTCCCCGCCTCGGTTGTATTCGAAAAATCTTTGACCCACAAAATTGAACTTGGTTTTTTTTTGTGTTTCATACAAGAGAACATAATGTTTCAGCAAAAAAGTAAATAAATAAAGGATAAGTAAATAAATAATAAATAAATAAATAATAAATAATAAATAAATGAAAAAAAATCAGGAATACTTTTGTTGTTGAAGATTTTATAGTAGTCTAATGAATTTGAAAGTTAATAATAGTCATATTAATTATTTGTTTGTTATTGTACTTATTATGTAGTGTTGTATTGTCTCAAAGTCAGGTCGTTATTCAAAATGAAATTTCATCTGAAATAAAATTGAACTTGATGTTTTTTTTGTTTCATAAAATAGGACGTAAATTTTACAGCCGAAAAGGAAATAAATAAATAATAAATAAATATTAAATGAATAAATAAACATTAAATAAATAATAAATAAATGAAAAAAAAAAATCATGAGTATCTTTGTTGTTAAAGATTGTATATCAGTATAATCAATTTGAAAGTTAATATAGTCAAATCAATTATTTGTTTATTATTGTAATTATTATGTTGTATTGTGTTGTTTTAAAGTCAGAATTCGAAATGAAAATTCATATGAAATAACCTGTTTCAGGCCAGTCGGACATAAGGATTTCCTTTCTTTCTCTCTTTATGGCAGTAATTTAAGCCCGGGGGTGGGGCGTGGGGGGGGGGGGGGGGGTTGGGGAGGGCAACTCAGGTACCAACTGGCTACCATGCATGTCCCTGACCTTGTAAAATGACCCCTTAATTAACGCGGAGTGTTAGGCTTAAAATAATACCCCCTTTTTTAGCAAAATGCAGAGTGCAATTTTGAAAGACCCCCCCCCCCCTCTTTTTGTAGATAACGAGGAGTACTGAATGAAAAATGTCCCCTTTTTAACGAAATTGGCAGTCCGCGCGGAGTGCCAATTTTCAAGTCTGACCTTACATTACCCCACTTTCTCCGCGTTTTTTTTTTTGACGCGCATGGTAACATGTATGATATCGAGTGGCTCTCCCCTCTCACCCCTGGGAATCTAAAACCAGAATACACAAGAAGCCCTCGTTGCGTACGCGGGTTAAGCAGCGGACTCAAAGATTTCTTGTTCGAGTGTCTCCCCATAAAAGGACGGACAACAGAACAGAACAGCGGGTTAAGCAGCCGACTCAAAGATCGCTGATTCCAGGGTCTCCCCGTAAAAGGACGGACAACAGAACTATATGGGCCATACTGTCTACCTGCAAGACCCGTTTAAAGCTGTCGTACAAGGACGGAACATAGAAATATGGGTCATACCGCCCACGCATATTATGGCTGCCAAAATACAACCATAATGGTGCATTATGGCTCATGATTATTTTCACAAATATTTTGGGTCTTGAAATGAAATTTGGGGTCATTTTTATGACCATAACGAGAATATAATGGGTCAAAATTCCGAATGCAAAATACAGTCATATTAATGGTCATGATGTGGGTGTATTGTTTTGCGTTCGGGGTAGGCTACAGTTTACCCGCTATATTTGTGACACTGCTGCAGTTAACGATCTATGTTTGTGACACGGCTGCAGTTAACGAGCTATGTTTGTGACAGGGCTACAGTTTGCCTGCTATGTTTGTGACAGGGCTACAGTTTGCCTGCTATGTTTGTGACAGGGCTACAGTTTGCCTGCTATATGTGTGACAAGGCTACAGTTTGCCTGCTATGTTTGTGACAAGGCTACAGTTTGCCTGCTATGTTTGTGACAGGGCTACAGTTTGCCTGCTATGTGTGTACAAGGCTACAGTTTGCTTGCTATGTTTGTGACAGGGCTACAGTTTGCCTGCTACGTATGTGACAAGGCTACAGTTTGCCTGCTATGTTTGTGACAGGGCTACAAGATCCCGGCCAAGGCTACAGAGGATAGGGACATAGAGCTCATAGCCCGCCTCGAGCCGGGCCAGAAGCTACAGCCCAACCAGCGCCTGA
>CATKHT010000130.1:0-71010 GCA_949752745.1 Protula sp. h YS-2021 | reverse complement strand
GCCCAACTGACCGGCCAGAGCCGAGAAACTGGAGCCCGAAGCCGTATGAGTAACTGTCACTGGTTCCACGGCAATGTCTGTTTTCGGTGTCGTTTCGGTTTTATCCGTATCCGAGGGTGTAAAAGCCCAAGCCTTCCTGAGGGTTTCCAACTCTTTGCCTTCTGGAATATCCAGGTCGGCCACCGTTTCGGTATATGCTTTACGTTTGCGGGATTTCTTGTTCTTCTTGTCCACCGCAAACGCATCGGACTCCGAACCTGTATCCATCTTAACGGGAGACGAAACTTGTTCCAAAATCACTGAGCTAGCTTTACGCATCGTTACTTGACCGAAATCCGAGGACGCACCTGGGGATAAAGACAAGGCTTTACGTTTTTACCTTCTCCTATCATTGCGTATCCTGTTCTTGAGAATAAGTTTCCACTGTTTCGGTGACAAGTGATGGCACTCAGAGCAAGTATTCCACTCGTCGCAAAGGGGTACACTGTTCTTTCGTTTGCAACGGTCACAAATAGAGTGGGGGTTGAAGACTGAAGGTGGGTGGGTGCACTGCAGAAGTATCGGCTGACTCCGCAGGCTGGCTTCTGTCATATCTGAAATGCAAGCAGAAAAAGACAGGTAAGTTATCTGTTCATGTCACAGCAGACTAGACAGATAAAAGAACATTTAGCGCAAAAACGAGAGTTATACCACCTTGGAGTGTTAGCAAATAATACCAGTACGTACTCTGCTCGAATAGGCGCTAAAATGATGCTCATAGGCCTCTCAGAGCTCTATCGAATGACAAGTATTCAAGATGAGCTTTCGATGGGCCCATTTTCGGGATGTAGGAAAATTATCCCATAAACGGGATATGACCATGGGCCCGAAAACGGGATCGATTCCGGGACCCTAGACGGTACCATCTAGTCCATTTGTGGGTCTCGTCCGACCGATCCCATAAATGGGATTCGGGCCTGATCCCAGGCAAATGAGGTGCCACAAATGGGCCACTTGGTGCCGAAAAAAACGGCACCTCGGAACCATGTATGGGATATCGTAGTCCCATAAATGGGCTTTCAGCAGAAATTTCGCCAAAAATAGCTCGAAACGTCTATGAGCATAATTTCGCCTGAACCAGAGCTAGCAGAGTCTGGAGAAACCCTGACCTAACTAGCAGGTTCCGAAGGAGTGTCTAACCAGCAAAAATGGCCATTCACGTAATGGTACCATAAGCTGTGGTTGACTAGGAATCGAAGCAGGCACAGTGGGCTGCAGAGATTCTACCAACTCCGAAGCGGTGTGTGCATGAACTAGAACAAAATTCCGGTCCTGTAGCTTCCGTGTGGAGAAGAGAGGCACACTTCCCGGGACTAAGAGGTGTCTCCGCTGCGTGTAAACTCAACAACTACCAGACCGAAAGAAACAGTGCCGAAAAATTGCTTCAATCCGAGTAGAAATTTATCCACACAAATCACAAATCACGTAAGTTAATCCAAGAAAGTGAAAATAGTAGATTAAAGCAAAATCGCACCTTGCTCAGTTCCCTTTTTTAGATAAAAAAGTGGAGCACACAGAAAGGCGTGTGTTGTAAACACCACGCTTGAAGGGAATGATTGATGTCTTCGAATGACGTAAGTCTTATCGTTCTCGCTTGCTGATTGGCTGGAGATGGAGGGAAGACAGGATGGAGAGTAGAGGGACCATTCTATTCACAAGGAAAAATTTCATTTTTATTTGCGTGGTATTATTTACCGGAAGGGAACCCATCTAAAGTGGAGATAAGCGAATTTAAAGCTTTTACGAAGTAAAAACGAGTGTAGTTTTTTTTCTTTAAATGCATCTATGCATTATGGCTAATGACTATTTTATGATTTATGATAAATGTATAGAGTACATGATTTTACTTTTTTGCAAATAAACTCATTTCAATGTTGGCACAAGATGGAAGGATTAAGGGGCGTTTGCCATCACAACAATTTGCTTTCGTGCAATTTGCCGTGTTGGCAAACGTCAATATTTACTTGTGGGCTTAAACAAAAGACAACAGCAAATGAAGTTAAGGGACGTTTCCCATCATGGGGTGTTTTCCTCACACCCGGGTGCATTCCCGGAAACGTCGACGTTTGCGATCACGGCACGTTTGCGATCACCCAGCACCGGCACATGTGTAAAAGAAGAGCATATCGTGTGTGACTGCGACTGACAGAGAATGTTTAAAATTTAAGGAAAATAAAAGAAAATACATGTGAAAGAGTTATAACCAAGCTCTGGTTCTTTAAAGAAAAGCGATGATATTGAACCAATTGTATATATATATATATATATATATATATATATATATATATATATATATATATATATATATATATATATATATATATATATATATATATATATATATATATATATATATATATATATATATATATATATATATATATAATTAGAGTGAGAGAAGAGAATTATCCCTGTAACCCGGTATCCAGACACTACGTTGAATAGACGTTTGCAAAGCAACGTTGTTATACGCTACTTTTGGCCGCAACCAAAACGCAACTTTCTTGACGTCTATTCGCCGTGTTTGGCACAGCGTCAGAAAATCGACGTTGCGTAGATGTCGTAATCACAAAAAAACCTTGCCCTATCGCGCACTGGAAATGGCAGCTATGACAGGTCACTTTGAAAATAGCCCTAAACGAGGACGTAAAACATGAAAATTTTGAAAATTTCATGTTTCGCAAGTTTTATTTCTTACCTACTTTTGAGATCATGAAAATCGATTTCATGATATTCGGTACGATCGGATGACCGAAGGGTGGGGGTAATGGGAAGGAAGGATAAACACATTGTGATCGTGGTTGTCAAGATGGCCATTCAGTATTACAATTTCCGGGTCTGTACAACTCCGCTTTCCCAACGTCTATGCAACGTCGGAAGAAAGATGTTGTTTCGACTTCATTATCAGCCTATCCACAACGTTGATTAGATAATCGACGTCTCTCAAACGTCTGAACGTTTTTTTCTTCGACTTTCATAAACAACAAAAATCCACGTATGACGTCTATCAAATGTTCCAACGTCGCAGTGTTTACTGGCTGAGAATCGCGTCACATACAGTCTAACTCTAACAGTTTACTAAGGCTGACACGATCTCCTTAAATAAAAGTAATGACAATATATAGAAAAAGAGATTTCCAGAAGAACAGATTGGGAGTAAGGTCATACATGTTCGGCACCTGATAACACTTTCGAGCTACAAAACTATATAACAGCAATTCACTGAAATTCACAGTGTCCTGGTTCGACCCATCGATCCGTGGTGGCAAAGAATTATCTGACTCCCTTTGGAAGGGAATGAGTCGAAAAAGGAGTAAAGGACCTCCAAATGCAGCCGAAACGAATCAAATCCTCTCGAAATGAATGATCAGTTCTTGGCAGTAGTACGGCCATGTCGTTGCTTGTTGCCCTCGGGGTTGAGGGTTGAGCGGCTGGGGGAACAATCTCTTATCGTTGGTAGAGGCATCTGGGTGAAGGGAAGGTAATGGGTATAAATTGTAAGCTGCTGTTATCAAGGCAGAAGGTGAGACGGGTGAAAAGCCCGAAATTCAAGCGTCATCAATAAAATACTTGCATATGTATGATTTCTTTTCTTTCTTAATTTAAAAAAACCCCAGCAGACACAACAAGAAATAAGTAAACAAAAGCAACAAAAAGTCAGGGAAATCATTTTGAAAGTCACTTAAAAGGCTCTAGAAAGGTAAAGCTCTAAAAGTGAGGAAAAGTCAGCAAAATGACACAAAAGCTTTTGTGGTCATCTTGATGTATGGTGACGAGCAACTGCGAAAATCAGAACTTCTTACCCGTTAGCCCGTTATGTTCGATCAACATTGCTTAAAATGTCACACGAAAATAAAATTATTTGTTAAAGCAATTCCTTTTTTACAATAATTAAATCTTTAACAAAAACCTTCCTGTTGCTGTCACGAGAAACAAGAACTTCAGAAACTTCATATCCTTGGGATTTCATGTACGTTTCTATTTCGCCGCGACCTCCAGGGGAATGTTTGAACTCCACGCTCATTGTCTGTATATTAAACTGATGAAAAGGTATAGTTTTCAAGACATCCAGTTCTGCTCCTTCTACATCTAAACTAAAATAATCAACCTTTGAGATGTTCAGAGCATAAAGCATCGAAGCAAAAGAAAAACAAGGCACTTTCACTGTATGTAAACCAGTGGCCGAAGCATCCATTTTTCCTCGTTGTCCACAGCTATCCTCGTTTCCAAAGTTGCACTTCGTGGCTATACCAAGCATTGTTGGGTAAGGTTTTGTACTCATACAGGCGTTAAGAGTCCACGCGTTTCGGTTCTTTCCCCTGATTTGCGTGTAATAGAATGGATTGGGTTCCACTAGCAGTCCAGTCCACCCGTAGAGTACCTCTAGTGGTAATGTGTTTGACGATGTTTCCCCATCAAAGGCACCGCACTCCACAAAAGTACCATTTTTCGTACCATTTAAAACTAAAACAAGAAATGCTTTTTATAACCAGGGTATTAAATTTAACAAGTCATAATATATTTTTTCACATATATTCATTTTTTGAATTTTAGACATCAATTGTTATTTGAAATATCTCAAATGAAATTTTAAATATTTAAAATTCATAGTAGTGTAAAAGTGGGGGTTTAAAAACAGGAAGTGACGTCATAATGACGTCACGTGGTGTTTTGAAAGCCCCATGGGGTTTTTAAAACAGTGACGTCATATTGACATCATATTAACGTCATATTGACGTCATGTTGTTACCATATGGTTATCATATGGTTACCATATGGTTACCATATGGTTATCATATGGACGTCATAATGACGTCACGTGGTGTTTTGATAGCCCCATGGGGTTTTTAAAACAGTGACGTCATTTTGACGTGATCTAGACGTGTTATGGAGGTGATATGGAGGTGATATAGAGGTGATATGGAGGTGATATGAACGTCATATGAACGTCATATGAACGTCATATGAACGTCATATGAACGTCATAATGACGTAATATGGAGAGTGGGCGGCCATTCAAACAACCATTCAAACGACCATTCAAACGGGCGGCCATTCAAACGACCATTCAAACGGGCGGCGATTCAAACAACCATTCAAACGGGCAACCATTCAAACGACCAGTCAAACGGGCAGCCAGACAAAATGGCACCCGGACAAAATGGTGCCCGGACAAAATGACACCCGAGCACCCGAGCACTTGAGCACCCGAGCACCCGAGCACTCGAGCACTCGAGCACTCGAGCACTTGAGCACCCGAGCACTCGAGCACCCGAGCACTTGAGCACTCGAGCACTTGAGCACTTGAGCACTTGAGCACTTGAGCACCCGAGCACTCGAGCACCCGAGCACCCGAGCACTCGAGCACTTGAGCACTCGAGCACTTGAGCACCCGAGCACTTGAGCACTTGAGCACTCGAGCACCCGGACAGCAAAGGGTTCATAGAGACATGGTTAGACCTGGTCTGCTGTGTATTTTGACCCATCAATGACGTCACACAGAGCGACTCAAGCTTGCAACCAACTGATGGACAGGCAATCCGGGGTCAGCCGTACAGTAGGTCGACAGGCCCCCCGGGGCCTGCCATCACCAGGTTGGCAAGCCCCCCGGGGCCTGCCAAACACCAGGTTGGTAGGCCCCCCCTCCGGCCCATGAGCCCCCCCCCCCCCGGCCCAGCACTCTTTCAGCATACACTGTATCTATATCTATATGGGTGAGCTAGTCGACAGACCCCCCCCCCGGCTCATGGCTCCGGACCCCCCCCCCCCCCCCCGCCCATGGTGGTTTTAGCCGCTGACTCACGGCTCACCGCCGCATGCCACTGTATGTATACAAGCAATGGCCACTCTTTTTTTTTTAGCTTTCTCTCTCCAAACACACGCCAGACCAGACTGGTAACGGGTCAGTCGGACAAACGGACACCCGGACAAACGGACTACCCGGACAAACGGACTGCTGGACAAACGGACAGTCTTTTTTTTAGTTTTTTATGCCTCTCTCTCCACACGGTAGCTGGAGGCAAACAAGCAGTCTTTTTTCGGCTTTCTCGCCCCACACACCTTCACTAATGGATTACCGTGGCAGCAATTAAAAATGAGCACTCTTTTCCTTAAGGAAGAGAGGTCTCCATGCATTGTGACCATATACAAGCAACAATCCTTTCTTTAAAGCTTTCTTACTCTTTTAACACCTATGGCAACCAAACCAACGGACACCCAGACACACGGACACCCAGACACGGACACCCAGACACACGGACACCAAGACAGTCCTTTTTTTTTTTTTTTTTTTTAATTTTTATCCCTCTTCACCCACATCAAACCAAACCACGGAAACAAGTGTTTTTAGGGCTTTTACACGCATATCCCATCACTAATGGCTTGTCGTAGCAGCAATTAAAAGTGAGCAACCATTGCCTCCTTAAGGGGGAGAACTCTCCATGCATTGCGGCTACGAAAACCGAACACACACACACACACACACACAACACACACACACACACACACACACACACACACACACACACACACACACACACACACACACACACACACACACACACATAGACACACATAGACACACATACATACGTTTTTTTTATATTTTTATCCCTCTCTCTCCATCACACCTACGGCGTCTGAGGGGCAAACGAACAGTCTTTTTTCGGCTTTCTCACCCCATACCTTCACTAATGGATTGCCGTAGCAGCAATTGGAAGTGACCTAAATAAGAGACGTCATTTTTAACCCAGAGCTCACACACACCGCGGCGGCTACGTCAGCAAACACAGCCTCTCTTTCACTCTCTCTCGAGCGGTGCCCATCTTTTTTATCCACACTTTATCTTTTGCTCTGTCTATCCACGACAGTCAGACAAATAAAACAATGATTTTTTCCCTCATTTTTTCTTTTGCTCTATCTCTCTCTCTACACATATAAGACCTATGGGAGACGGGGCAAACGGACAATCTTTTTTTTTTTGCTTTCTCACTCGTTTCTTGCCGTTGAAGCAATTAAAACTGAGCAGCCATTGCTGTCTTAATGAAACTATTTTTAACCCAGAGCTCTATCTCTGCGCATGCACACGTGACACGGCAACTAGGCAGTCTTTTTGTTGTTTCGATTTTCTCGCTCTCTCTCATTACATATACCAACCACACACGACTCATTTAGCGTTTTCCTTTCTTTAACCATTCTTTTTTACCCAGTCTCTCTCTTTCACTTTTAAACGAGTGTCGTATCCACGGCGGTTACGTCAGCAAACGCAGCCTCTCTTTCATTCTTTCTCGAACGGTGCCCATCTTTTTTATCCACATTTTTTCTTTTGCTCTGTCAATCCACGACAGTCAGGCAAACAAACAATGATTTTTTCCCTCATTTTTTCTTTTGCTCTATCTCTCTCTCCACACATATAAGACCTACAGGAGACGGGCAAACGGACAATCATTTTTTTTCTTGTTTTTTCTTGCTTTCTCGCTAATGGCTTGCCGTAGAAGCAATTAAAACCGAACAAGCATTGAGATGGGAGCTCTCTCTCCATACACTCTTTTCTTTATTCACCTTTCTCATTCTCCAAACACACATCAGACAGACGGGCAGTCTTTTTTATTTTTTGTTCCCTCTCTCTTCACATATATAGCCACAACCGATTCAGCGTTTTATTTCTCAAGCCTGGGTATTTTTTAACCCAGATAGTGGCTTTTTTAACTCTCTCTCTTCACACATAACACAGCAAACGGTCAGACGGAAGGATTTAGCGTTTCATTTCTCAAGCCTAGGTATTTTTAACCCAGACAGCAAATTCTTTTTGCTTTCTCAAACGGTCAGACGGACAGATTTAGCGTTTATTTCATATGCCAGGGTATTTTTAACCCAGTCAGCAATTTGTTTAGCTTTCTCAGACGGTCAGACGGACAAGCATTTTTTAATTTTTTTTATCTCTCTCTTCACGCACATAACACCACATCAGACGGTCAGACGGACAGATTTAGCGTTTCATTTCTCATGCCAGGGTATTTTTAACCCAGGCAGCAATTTGTTTAGCTTTTTCAGACGGTCAGACGGACAGATGGGGGGTATAAATCAATGATTTATAGACCCCCTTTTTTTTAGCATTTCCCACACTCTCATGCATACACATACATACTAACACCATGACACGATGAGCGTTCATTTCGTAATAATGGGAGGCCGCTAAAAAGCAGCCGTGGAGGAATTTTTTTCGGTCAGCCGTTGCTTCCCCCGCCATCGCTTCACGTGTGGTCGCTTCCCCTGCCGCCGCTTCCCCTGCCTCTACCTCTAGCGCCGCCGCTACCTCTGCCTCTGCCGCTGCCGTCATCCTCCCTACAGCCGACCTTCCTCCTATGCGCCGCTATCGTGGACTTGTTTGACTTGAAACCATTGCCGTAAACTTCACAAAAATGATAATCGGGCATTTGGGCTATTTTACATTCCTGTTCGTGAACTCGCATATTTTTAGTTCCTGCCGGAATTCCAAAAAGGCAGAACTCACAGTACTGCACTGTATTGCCCGTATCCAAGATTTCGACAACCTCCTGAAGTGTTGACTCTTTGCTAGAGCCATCCTCCAGTTTCAAGTCAACCAGTTCCACGGTGCGGTTCAAATCGGAAGGTGACTGCATAAGGCTGAAGTCCACCTGCGTGAGGTCCGTTATACTGGCGACAGCGGCTGCTAGATCTTCCTCAGGAGCTGGTGTCACTGTCTCCGGCTTGGTAACTGTGGCGCTAGGAAGACATCGCCGTTTGACTACAACTTCTTCCGCCGGAACCTTCAAGACAGTGACATCAGCTACCGTTGGAATCGCTATCGGTAGAGTCGTCAGCGTCGACGTCGTGGTTTCAGCAGGAGTCGCCTTGACAGGGGTCGCCGCCGTCGTAGTTGTCGCTGCTGTGGTCCTGGCTGGCCTTTCTTCCTCGCAGGGCGGCGGGTCCTGGCTCCTGTCGAGCAACCTCTCCCTCCGGCGCTTGTATCCTTCCTCCGCCGCCCTGCCAAACCGGTTGAACTGTTCTTCAGGTCTGTTCCTGAGAAAATTCCTCCACTTTCGAAATTGAAATGTTTGGTATTCTATATAGATCTCTTCCCAGAGATCTATATCCTTCTCTGATAAGTAGTATCGAGCCCGAAGCTCTGGCGAAAAGAATTCGTCTTTGTATTGCATTTTTTGTTGTTGCTCCTTCAATGATCAAAAGCAGACTGACTGCACACAGTGCGAGGCTGCTATTATATAGGACCCCCCCAGAGGCAGAAGCAGACTGCATATAGTGGGGACCCCCCCCCCCCCCCCGCCCAGCTACCTAGTAAGCCCCCCCGCCCAGCTACCTAGTGAGCCCCCCCCGCCCAGCTACCTAGTGACCCCCCCCCCCCCCCCAGCTACTTTTTACGCCGCTGGCTCACGGCTCACTGTCAGTAGTATAAAAAGGTCGGGTTGACACCACTCTAATCATTGCATTGCCAAACCATCATGGAGACGTCTCGAAACGCAGCAACGGCTAACAACATGGAAATTGATAGCCTTTTTAGCAATGAAACAATGGCTTTTACAGATGCAGTTTTAACTGCAGAGGAGACTGCTGCCTTCCTAAGTACACTAACAGAAGCTGAAAAAGCCTTGGAGGAAGCATTAGGGGCTCCGTCAGCCGTGTCTACAGTACAGCAAACTAGGCCTGAAGAAGTACAGCCAGTACAGCAAGCAATGCCCGATCCCGAGGGATCTGACTACCCGTTCTGGGTTGCCAATGCGCTTGTAAATGGTAGCGCCAAACCACTTAGTACAAAGTTACAGGCTCATCTAGAGCATCTTGAGGAGGAAGAAGTGGTCATGTCAAGCGATGACGACGGTGACGACGACGATGACGACAATGACGACAATAACGACAATGACGACAGCGACGACGATGAAAAGCAGCTCCAATCTAAATTCGAATTGAGCAAAAGTATTCCTGTTACTGAAGAAGACGTCACGCTGTTGAAACGGAACTTTCAAGCAGTGATTCCTCTGATAGATTGCAACATTTTATGGTGCTTATGTGAAGAAGGCTTTTTCGACCAACACACATACATATACCTAACGGAAGAAGTGAACACTGTCATTCAGCTTATCTACATGCTAGAAGGAAACATAGAGCATGTTCCCGCGTCAGAGCCACAGTTCTCCGAAGCCATGACCCGACGTTTCGTTCAACTTATTAGAAGTCTTCATGAGGAACTTTTTAAGACATTATGTCTACCGGCGCCAAAGTGTGTTGACGAGGATCGCGATTCCAAATGTGCAAAGGTTATGCTACATGGCTTCAAGTACCTTGAAGAACGTATTAAGGTGTACGAGATGATGGCCTACCTCTATGAAAAAGGATATTTCACCATGTCAATGCTCTTCCAATGGATAATTGGAAGTCGCAAACGAGGAGATTTTTTAGTGATCGTCATGAGACAATCTCTAACAGACGGTTTACCAACAGCCTTTCTGGATGGTTTCAACGAGATCACTCCGCGATTTTGCAAACATCTCATGAAAACATACATGTAATGTCCATATAAAAGGAGTGAGGTGTCAAGTGCAGTCATCATTCGACGCGCAGCCATGGAGAAGACAAGCAGCTTTAAAATTAGTGCAAACTTAACAATTACTGTGGAGCATGGACAATTTGGATTATTTATTCGAATCAAACGTGGAGAGAGATGGCTTGCTTTATCACCATCCTTGTGGAAGATTGTGTGTCTGAACTTACCAAGATTACGTGACATTGGCTTCAAACTGTACTTAACGCAAACGAAATGGCTTGAAGTCATTTCATACTTGGACATGCGCTATGTGAGTTTTGTGCAAGCATCACTGTTTGACGGGAAAGAATACAAGTTTTACATCAACATGAATGATGGTGAATGGGAGACATTGCTTCAGGAGATGGATAACATTAACTTAACCTTATTGCCATGCACGGAATGTCATGGTAAGAAAACTCCTATCAAGCTACAAAAGGACAATCGGATGAAAGTGTCAAAGTTATCTAAGAAAAGACTGGCTGAAGTTCAATTGGAGAATATGGATGTGCAAAATCAACTTGGACTTACCTGTGAATATTGTGGTGCTTACGGATATGCTGAGGATTATGATTGTCACTGCCACAAGTACAATTGCAAGTTGTGTGAACCAGACAACTTCTGCAACAAGTGCGGCTCACTAACTGTTTCTGCGGAGTAAGACTGAGAGTCATTTGTTTGCCAACCGTCAAAGTGTGCAGACGTGTTATATGGATATGTGAAAGATGGATGTAGAAACGTGTTTCAAGGACAAGTATGTGGACTACATGATAAGTGAACTGGCGCGTTTTGGATCTATTCAACAACAACTGCAACACTTTGACATTTATTGGGAACTTGCGCATTCCACGTTAAGTGTACCAAACTTACGTGAGGATTTCATCAAAGAGTGTATGTTTTCAAACATTGACGGAGCTGAGGAGTTTGATGTGGAAGCAGCATATCACTTCGCTCGATTTGATCCAAGACTGTTTGATGAAGTGAGAGAGTGGTTAATCTACATTGCAGTATAATGACAGACATTACATTGAGACAATATATTGTGCAAAAGACATATTGTGAAGAAATGTTATTAGCTGTAAAAAAGTTTGCATGTTTAGTATGTCCTGCTTGTCAAAATGAAGAGTGTTCAGAACATACTTGTCATTCTGCATGTGTCTATACATATTGGAATGAAGCTAAATATTACATTCATTTAGATAAAGTGTTAGATAATGCAAATCAACGCTGTGAAAAATATGGTGTAGATGCTATCACATTTGATGAATTAAGTTGTTGGTTAATGTTCATTGAAGATCAATGGACTCCAATTATTCACACCATTGTATCAATACTTGATTTGTAAGATATGTTGATTGAGCTTTTATAAAATTTAAGATATGTTGATAAAATTTAAGATGTGTTGATAAAATGCAAGATGTGTTGATAAAATAAAATGCAAGATATTTTAACAAGTGTTGATCTTTTAGTGTTAACATGTCGACGTGGAAAGACTACTTAACCAATATTTACTTTAAACCTGGTCAACCCGGGGCATTTGCTGGTCCTTATAAACTTTATCATATATTAAAAAAACATGATCAACCAGTCACTCATTCACAAGTGAAGAAATGGTTACAGGATCAAGATGCCTTCAGTTTACTACAACCTGTAAAATACAGGTTTAAAAGACAACGTGTCATTACACGTGGAATTGATGACATGTGGGATATTGATTTAGCTGACATGGGAAACATAGCTTCCTATAATGATGACACCCACTTTTTATTAGTTGTCATTGATGTGTTTTCCAAATATTTGTGGGTGCAGCCAATGCCTAATAAATCACATACCAGCGTCATAGAAGCCTTTCAAAAGATTTTTCACGAAACACAACGAAGACCACGAACTCTAAGGTCGGATAAAGGAACTGAATTTAAAAACAGATGGGTAAAAGCATTTTTGAAGGAGGGAATACATGCCTATACGACAAAGAATGAAACCAAAGCTAACTTTGCTGAGAGAATCATTCGTACTCTAAAGGGAATGATGTATCGATATTTCCTTCATAATCAAACGTATCGATATATGGACATCCTTCCAGACTTAGTGTATAATTATAACCATAGACCTCATGGCTCCCTCCCTAATAAGTATGCTCCTGCAGATATTCGTAAAGACATAGAATCGAAAGTGTGGAAGTATATGTATGTAGACAAATTGAAATTAAAAAGAAAAAACCCTACAAATTTAAAATTGGTGATCAGGTTTGCATTTCTCACATGAAATATGTATTTCAACGGGATTATCATATAAAGTGGACGCAAGAAGTGTTCATTATCACACATCGTTGTAAGAAGCAAGGAATACACTTGTATCGTGTGAAAGACTTTTTGGATGAAGATATTGACGGACATTTTTATGAAGCAGAACTGCAGAAAGTGACAAAAGATATTGAATCAGTCTACAGAATTGAAAAGGTCTTGAAAACACGAAAAAGACGAGGTGTTAAAGAATTATTTGTGAAGTGGTTAGGTTGGCCAAAGAAGTTTAACAGTTGGGTGAAAGAAACAGATATTCGAAAATGAAGCATCCATTCACGTGTTTGGTCTCTGGACCTACAGGCAGTGGTAAAACTTCTCTAGTTAGAGAAATTCTAGAACAAAAGTTAATTAAACCCTCTCCAAAAACCATTTTATGGCTCTATGCAGCAGATCAGCCTTTGTATAAGGGAATGAAAGGTGTGGAATTTTACCAAGGCATTCCAGATAACATTGAAGAGCGTTTTAACCCGAAAAAACCAAACTTACTCATCATTGATGACTTAATGACCAAATGTCATAGTGATGAACGCATGACACGTCTATTTAGTGTTGGCAGCAGTCATCAAAATCTAAGCATTATTTTTATTGTGCATAATTTGTTTCATCATGGTAGAGAAATGCGTAATATTAGTTTGAATACACATTACATCATTCTGTTTAAAAATCCTAGAGACAGTCAACAAATAAGTACATAAGCGCGACAAATGTATCCTGGAAAATCTCAATTTCTCATAGAAGCCTATCAAGATGCTACTAGCAAACCTCACGGCTATTTATTCATTGATTTGAAGCCGAAGACAAATGATCAACTACGTATTCGTACAGGCATTTTACCAAAAGATACACATTACGTATATGTTGATAAGGTGGCGTATGAACAAGAACCAAGTCACTTAGCCATTCGCAGCCAAGATGTCTAAACGTATTCAAGCGAATCAACCTTTCCTTCACTTGCTTGCACGCAGCGGGCCTAAATGACGTAAATCCTTACTACAACAAGCTACTAAGGAGGAATTAACTAGCTTGTTTGAAATTTGTTTGAATATATTGCGAGGACATTTACCCTTAAGCTCAAAAAGGTATAAGTTATTCAAGCGTGAACGTCATACCCTACGTACATTGGCAAATAAGAAGATATCACTTCGAAGAAAAAAGAAGTTGGTTAATCAGAAAGGAGGATTTATTGGAGCTATTGCTAAATTTGCATTACCCTTGTTAGCTCAGTTGCTGTTGAAATGAAACATACTTTGAAAATGGTTCTATTCCTGAATATGAATATAAAATGTTGTTAGAAAAGAAGGGAAAAGATGTTGAAATCAAAACGAAAGTGAATAAACTTTTACGTGGGAAACGAACTCGTGAAAAAGCAATAGAAATGTCTCAAGTGCTTGGACGTCATTTACGAACAATTCAATCACAACAACAACGACAAAAGTCTGTTACAGCATCTAATGCAGAAAAATCAGAAAAGTCTCAACAGTTTCTAAACCATTTTCAACCTATTTATCATGTACAACTAACACAGCTTCTGGCAGAACTTAAGAAATATGGTACGAGATGGACAGATAAAAATGAACTTGTTTTAAAAACAGGTACTGTCATTACAAATTCTAACATTATTGATTTGTTGAAAGAAGCATTGGTTGCTACAAAAAGAAAAGAACGACGAGAATGACCGCGTGGTTGGAAGCAGTTTATTGAGGAAATTGTAGACGCTAATATTCCAAAAACTGTTTTTGGCAAAAAGACAGCTCGTGAAGATATTACAAAAGAGCAACAACAACGTCAACAAAGATTGTTTCCAGAAGGATGGGAAACTTTTTAACATGGATTAAAGAGCTATGGTGTTGTTGTTGTAAAGAAAATGGAAATAAAAATACTATTCCTGTAAAAATTAGGTGTGTTAGTGCTTGTTGTCAGGGAGAAGTAGTAGATACCAATTTAGATCATGTAGATAGCAATTTAGACAATAATGTAAACAGCAATGTAGAAAGTGAGGATGAAGAGTGTCAAACATGAAGTAATGTATATACACATCTAGTCTATCTACATCACATAAACGATTTAGCTGCCATGGAGTCAACAAGTTTTTACATTACTTTACCCAGCAATGCTAGTATGAACTATTATCCCAACAACAAGACTTCGAATTATCAAATTCGTATGCCTCGAACCATCTATCTGAACGGAAAATATGAAGTGGCTTTAGCTGAAATTCAATATCCACATACATGGACAACCATGAGACATGGAATGGACTATTCTATTCAGTATCGACAACAACCACTGAATAATGTTGTTCTTGACACAATCAATATTCCTTATGGTTACTACAGATCCATACAAGAGATATGTCAGGCAGTCAATAAAGAAGCAACTAATTCTATGAAAGATGACCTTAAAGAAGCTATTCAGATAAAGTATGATAAAATTAGACGACGTGTTTTTCTATTTCTAAATTACGGTTTTGAAGTGTCATTCTCCACTGGATTAGCTGAGATTTTAGGATTTATCCCAGATCAATGGTATACTGAAACGTGTACAGCTGAACATAAAGCCGATGTGAAACAGGGATTTTATACACTTTATGTGTACTGTAGTATTTGTGAGCCACAAGTTGTTGGTGATTATTATGTTCCTTTGCTACGTTCTGTTGGAATACAAGGACATGATGGAGACATTATCATGAAAACTTATGGAGAACCTCATTATGTTCCTGTAAACACATCCAAATTTGACGTGATAGAAATGAATATTAAGGACGACACAGGCCATAATGTTCCATTTCAAACTGGAAAGGTGATCTGTAAACTTCATTTTCGACCAAAAGCATTATGAAAGCATACACACACAATCCATCTATTTATCGCAACCATTTTCTTCGTCAAGTGGGTGGAGAATTACCAGGATTTAAAGGAGCGCGAATACAATATGGAGATGGTATTGGTTCAATACTGGGATCATTGGCTCGAAAAGCTATTCCACTGCTTAAGACAGGGGCTAAAATCGTTGCACCACATCTTAAAAGGGCTGCAAAAGATATTGCGAAAGATGTTACAGGTCGAGTAGCACAACGTTTGTTTGGTGGTGGGTTACGAGGACAAAAGAGACCGAAACGAGCAAAACGTGTCAGAAGGCGAAAGGCAGCTAAACGGATAACATCAAAAAACATAAGAAAGATATTTTTTAATCATGTCTTTAATTCATAATCATTCTTGTGAATGTAGCCTTTCTCCATTAGAATGGTTTCACATACCACCAACACAAACTGCTGTAGAAAAAAGTTATAATGTAGACTATCAACCAATGACTACCATTAGAGAGGGTGCTCCAATAGAATTCTACATTCCTGCGAGTACAGAAGAATATCTAGATTTAAAGAACAGTAAACTCCATATTGTATGTCGCATTGTAAAGGCTGATGGAACACTGTGTGGTGTAGATGACAACGTGTCATGTATCAATGATTTGTTTAATGGGTTATGGTCCAATATTGAATTATTTCTAAATGATCGTTTGATATCACATAGTAACAATACCCATGGTTATACCAGCATCATATCTCATCTCATTCATGACTCGGAAGAAAGTCTCCATTCTGAGCGCTCTATGCGTCTCATCTTTAAAGATACTGCCGGGTCAATGAATACTCATGAGGTGAAAAGACCTAATCATGAAAGATATGTATCAGGTTTTCATGTAAATATTGAAGGTGGTGATATAGCTGAAACAGGAAATAATGGTTTACATAATCGCTATTTGTATACACGTCTAAGCCGTGAGTTTATGCTTACAGGTGGTTTAAGGGTAGATTTGTTTGAGCAGGATCGTTATCTTCCCAATGGTGTTAGTATGAAATTACGTTTACATAGACAAAAAGATGAATATGTATTAATGGCTTCAAATAATGGTTTTAAAGTAGAAGTGAGAGAAGCGTTTTTAACCATTCGCAAAGTGAGGGTTAGTCCAGGTATTCAGTTGGGACATGCGGATGCATTGATGAAAAGTCCTGCTAAGTTTATTGTTAATAGAAAAGAATGTAAAGTTTTAGCTATTCCAACTGGATTTCAATCTTTTGTGAAAGATAGCATCTTTTTAGGCCAATTACCAAAACGTATTGTCATTGGAATGGTTCATAATGAATCCTTTGCTGGAACAGTATTGAGAAATCCATACAATTTTGAACATTTTAATCTTAACTTTATGCAGCTTTACTCTGATGGTGAACCAGTCCTATCCAAACCTCTCAAGCTTGATATAAATCAAGGCAAATATCTTGATGCTTTTGAAACTCTTTACAAATCTTTTGACAGATTGGATGGCGAGAAAAGTTCCATTATAAAACGGGAAGATTGGCCTAGAGGTTATTCTTTGTTTTCTTTTGACTTAACACCTGATTATGATGGTGCTGATCATTATGCCCTTATCAAACATGGGAATTTGAGACTAGAAATGAATTTTGCTGGTGCCTTGCAAAATACAGTTAATGTTATAGTGTATGCTGAATTTGATAACATTGTTGAAATAAGTGCAAATCGTAGCATTCAATTCGACTACCAGTCATGAACACGAAGCAGATAGAAGCCATCCTATCCCATGATGCCACGACAAAAGACTTGTTTCAAGGTGTGTTTGCCATGGACCAGTTACCATCTTTACAACGCGGTGCCTATGTCATCAACACAGACGATCATGATGAGCCAGGAGAGCATTGGGTGGCAGTATATTATGACGAAGACCCTGCAGAATATTTTGACTCTTATGGACTTTTACCTATAGACAGTCGTTTGAATAAGTTTTTAAAGTTTAATTTCATTTATAATTCAGTTCCATTACAAACACCGATATCCTCTACATGTGGATTTTATTGTGTGTATTATATAATTCAAAGAGCTCGAGGACATAGTCCTTTTGAAATCATTGATGTATTAAGAAGAAGTGATGGTGATTTTGTTGTAAAGGATTTTGTATATAGACATTATAAACCATTATTTTATTGATGTTGTATTAGTTAAGTTGCATTAGTTAAGTTGTTGGTAATTGTGAATTGTATTATGAATATTGTAAATAAACAAGACAGTTTTATACAACATTCTTTTTTATTGTGTTATACATTATTTACATTTCACAATTATTTTACAAATACATTCAATACATCAATAAACACATGCCATTCATACCAATCTAAATTAATATATGTATCATAGACATTACACCCACGTTTGTAAATGCTATGAAAACTAGCATAACACTGTCCACTACCAAACTTTATTATTTTAACATCTTCATGTTCAGACAGTTTCAGTTCATATCCATGATCATTCATGTCAATGTTCATCACCATAACACACATGGGATGCGTCAGTTCAATGGACTTGGTGCCTCGCATGAGTTGCACTCCTTCCTCTTTGAATTCAAGCGTCAGGTTCTTTCCAATCCAATGCTTGTAACAGAGCGTGCCATTCCACTGTGTTGAGGGTGATGTAGTCGTAGCATTTTGTAAGCTCGTCATATTGGCGAAATCGTACAAACACGTCTAAATAGTTCTCAGTCACACGCACTTCTAAATCCTCTGAGAGTTTCAGGAGAAAGCCAGGTATCCTCAGCTTCTCTAGATGGTCTTTCAACACAGATTGTTCGTCAGTTGATAGAATGATATACTTTCCAAAATGTTTTAGCACGATGTCATCATATACGTTTCTCAGATATGAGAATCCATGCGTAATGGGTTCATATTCCGATAAAAAGTCTTCCATCTCGTTCAACAGTCAGATGAACTATGAGCTGTCTCCTTGTCTGCAAAGACGTTTTTTATGCTCGCAAGATGGTGAAGAGTGGATGTTGTATCACTTCTAGGAATCGTAAGACTGCGCGCCAGTTCTTCATATCAAAGATAATCAAATCTGTATATGGTGTATCTGGCACAACTCCCTTATAATCCTCTGGATAATCCTGTAAAAGATTTCTACAGATTTCTACACGTATGTTAGAATCATATTCAGCCACCGTCACTTCCACTTTATATTCAAGTCTACGTTTAAACCCAGGTTCAAGTGGTATGTTTTTAAAGTCTTTCCACACTTCAGGTTCAAACCGATGATAACTTCTCTGAGAATCTAGTATCACTTCATTCCTATCATTTACAGTAAGGTAAGCACCACCGTTCAGCATGAGTGCATTCATGTTTTTACCTTGTTATGAGCTGTCTTCTTGTCTGCGAAGCCTTTTATCCACTTCTTTCACTTGCTTCTTCAGCATTTTCCATTCAGGTATTGTCAGCAAAATTCCCTTTTTCGTTGGACGGTTTTTTCCAGTCCCCTCATCTCTCAGGTACTTGCGAATGTTTACCACTCCTTCATTGCTTTGTTTCATAATCTTGATATACTTTCCATTTCCTAGAGAAAGCATTCCATCCCACGACTGTGGTGTTGGTGCTGTCTCCACTTTCAATTTCTTGATGGTAGTGGTAGGATTTTTCACTTTTAAGTCTTTAACTGCATCTGCAAGAGTATCCATATCAGTTGTAGATCTCTTACGACTTTCACGTTCCATGTTAACACTTCAATGTTCACACCTCAAATAACTCTTCCGTTGGAGGACCTCCCCCTTTTATACCACAGCCTTGTAATGTCCATGCGCTAAAGTGGAATAGGCATCATTCAGCACATATCGCTTGTCGTCATATGGGGAGAGGGCTACCTTCCTAATCTTCTCCGAGAAAAGCTGGTGACTATGACTTCGAATAATGTGCCCTGTAGCCATCGTTTGAGTTTGGTTGAACAAACTGTCTCTATACTGCACATGTTTAATACATCTTTGACAAGCTCGAGTGATGCCTTTAGCTGTATGTTTTTCTTTCCCGCCACACAATAAACTGTACATTTTCGGTCTGAGTCCAACAAACTCTTCAATAGGGACGCCTGCCGTCTCATCCTTCATTTTCCCAAGCACTTTTTTGTTCACGTTGGAATGTAGGAAGTGATCTGGCGGATAGTCACTTGTGTCGAACAGGTCAGCATCTTGCTGCATATCCTTGTAGATGTCTTCCGTTTCTATGTCGTAACATAGACTGTCGGTGTCACTGAACAACAACTTGGCATTGGGATACTTGACCATGATGTAGTTGTAATGAAAGTTGAACATAAGCACTTTGCTGAGGTCAAGAATGGTGAAGCCAACTTGAATGGGTTTATCCAGAAGTAAATCCACTTTGCGTAAATGTACCGCGGTCAAATCTTCGTTGAAAATTTTGAATTTGTGGAAAGAAGGTTTGGCTACAAGTTTCTTGAACCGCTTTTCCTTGTGAACAAGTTCAACATTGATTCGCTTTCTCACATTTTCCATGGTTTTGCCATACACCGAGTTGTTCATCAGTTTGAAGAAGTCTTTCTCAAACGGGTTCTTAGCCAATTTTCTCTTTTCCGTGTTCAAGGTAATGTATTTTGCCAACCATTTGCTCTGTTCAAACATGATGGCGCGATGTACTTTAGTGACTTTCAACCCCAGTGAGACGCACTGTTGTAAATTCCTGTAATGAAGTACATATTTCTTCTTGTCAGACAAGTTAGGAATGAGCTTTTCACTGGGTTTCTCTTTCATGCTTAGATCTTTCCGCAGCTTCTGACTGTACTCTGACAATTCTTCAACTTTGACACATTTCCGTTCTGGAGCCACTGGATAGTGATTATGATGATCATGGATTGAATGTGGGTATTCTAAATCCACTTCCAAAATGAATCCAATGTCATCATCTTCAGCTACATCCATGAAGTTGACGGATTCTGGCTCACTCACCCACATAAATCCTCTTTGTGGCATGCTTTGTGACATGGCCCAGCCATACAGGTTGTTTGCGTCGAGGTACATCAGATAGTTGTTTGGTATCTCAGAATTGTAATCTGCTACGTAGGGATTATTCGCTTTCGCATACTTGTGTGTGATCACAGATATTCCTCCACGTATGCCTTGCTCAACCATTTGGTACATGTCAATGTCATTGATCAATTCCAACTTCACCTTTGTCGCTTTCAACATTGCATCCCACGACAGTCCTGGTGCTGTATAGTAATGAGCAGGATCCAATTCATACGTGTTGAGGCATACTTGACGAAAATTTTCAAACACGTCAGCTAGTAATAACACATCTGATTTCAGGTACAGGTCGTGGTATTCACCAAATGTGGTACAGTTAAATGTATCCCACACCTTCTGTGCATGCGCATAATCCTCATCGCTAATGTCCTCTTCGCTAAGCTGACTATAAAACTTATCCTTTGATGGTAGCTGTGTTTCAGCAAACTTGGATGGTTCGTCCACGTAATCATAGGGGTACACTCCCTTTCTCAGCAGCAAATCTTGTTGATCACTATCGTGAATGTGAGAGGTCATGTTGTAGAAGTTATCTTTCCCTTCTGCTGCAAGGTTGGATACCAACTTCTGTGGAGAGGTACTCATGAACTGAAAGCTGTCTGTAAATTTCAGATTGCTCAGGGTGAATGCAATATATTTCTCAATGGTGTTGGGAATGACTGTAATCGTTTCACCTTTGAATTTCCCAATTTCCTCCATGATCAGGTGACTGTCATAGCCTCGCAAATTGTGGAAAAATACGGGAATGATAAAAGAATCTTTATCCCCTTGCTGATCTTTTCTAAGTCGGAATTGTAAGTTGCATTCATTGTGCGCTGCTCCACGATATTTGCCATTGATGTGGTCATGATCTCTCACACGATCTGCTCCTAGAGGTTCATGACAAATGTAGCAATCAACAGCGTTCTTGAAATTCTCTTTGTCTTCACGAGTCATCACCATTTCCTTTGGTCGCTCTAAACCACGTACAATACGATCACGTTCATTCACCATATGGTCTAAAAAGACTTTCACAGCATTGTCTCCTCGATACACGACTGGTGCAGGTGTGTTGTACTGGCTCACAACCACATAGGCAAAGCTGTTTGGACGATGATGTTGATACTTGTCTCCTTCTTCATGCTTTTGCGTGAAACATTCAAAGTCAGCATAAATCACAAAAGGTGCTCGCTGTTGTTTAGCCACATTCTTGAACTTGATGAAGGGTTCCTTGGGAAATGATAAACGTTGTGCTCCATTCTTGTCACACACTTCACGATGTTTATCTAAAAGATCTTGTCGCACAAACCCGTGAAGACAGTTGAAACAATAAAAATATGCAGCCTTATGCTTTGATCGATAACACATAAGTCTGCTAAAATTCTTGATGAGGCAGTAATGCCTCGTCTTGTCATTGCTAATCAGAAGTAAGTTGATTTCTCTGACACTGACGTTTCGACTAAGTTGTATTGGAACAACTACATCTTGTTCGTATCCAAACACGTTGATGGCTACATCGTTCTCCTTTTCAAACTTTGGAATGTCAGTAATTGGTGTCGGAAATATCATACCCTCTACCTTTAATTCCTTCTCAAATGGTTTGTAATGATTCATGCGATTTGGGTTGTTGTCAAGAGGGTGAAGGTAAGCCAATACTGACCATAAGAAACACTTGTTATCATCATTCTTAATGTTTATCACACCCCTTGTTTCTTCACTTTCTTCGGTAGTGGAATAAAACTACTCGCTTCTAGAGGCATCAGCGTAGCTGTATGTACTTCAATGTACAGTATGTTATCCAACACCCAGCCAGAGCCTTGTCGCTCATGTTCGTCAAACTTGGTAAATAATTCTTTATAGGCTTCTGGCAGGTCCTGCTCAATATCTGCTGGATTGTATGCTGCATATGTTGGACTGCTGATAAATGCATTATCCACTTGTTCTACCATAACACCTTCATCATTTGCTGTCAGTTTCTTGAAACGTGCATGCACGACAATGTACCATTTCATTCCATGGTTTAAGGTCTCCAACAAATGTGTCTTGATACGGTTCTCTTGCTGTCGCATTTCAAGCAGTAAATCTGATCCATCCTCAGATTCAAACGGTTTTTCCTGCGCGTTTTCACCAAGACTAACCCTTCTACCTCTCCCTACTTGTCCTGTCTTTTGTTTCTTTGAAACGTGTTCTCCATGAGGTACATTGTCCATCTCAGCTGGTATGCATGCATGTGCCCCATAAGTATCCATAGATGGAAATTTTACATTGCATTCCATACACTGAACTTGACCGCATGGCCAAATGTCATCTTCATCCATCTTTTGTCTCTTTGCTCCTTTCATCTCAGCTTTACTGCATGTATGTGCCTCATAAGTATCCATAGATGGAAATTTCACATTGCATTCCATACACTGAACTTGACCGTATGGCCAAATGTCATCTTCATCCATCTTTTGTCTCTTTGCTCCTTTCATCTCAGCTTTACTGCATGTATGTGTCTCATAAGTATCCATAGATGGAAATTTCACATTGCATTCCATACACTGAACTTGACCGTATGGCCAAATGTCATCTTCTTCCATCCTTTGTCTCTTTGCTCCTTTCCCATGCTCTTCACTTTTCATCATAGCTGGTTGTTGTTCCGTCAACTGCTGAAACTGAAATACTGAAATGTAATCTCAGACATACCCCTTTTATACACACTCATACATAGACAGAATTTGCGTTTTTATTTCACAGCAGAGGATGGCCCTTAGAAGGGCCGAAAGATGTTAGTGAGTTGGCTCTTCACCAACAAGTTGGATTGCCACAGTCGCACTGGTATCTGTAAAACTGTTCCATGGAGAACGGTCTTCGCGAGCACTTGAACGGATGGAAGTTATAGTAGCCAAAGTTTTTCAGCGTTGCTCCACACCACCAGCAGTCCGTGCATGGCTCCGGTCCTGGCAATCTCGCAGTAAACTTGTACCAGAGCAGTCCACCGCAAGTTTTGCAGCAGTAATGTCGTGGTGCATTGTGGTGCACCGGGCAGTTGTGTGGTTGACCTGGGTACTCCAACCATACCCAACACTTATAACACTCAGTCGTTAGCGTCACTGCCTTGCCGTTTCGCATCACTGTGATTTTACGACTTGTCGACATCTTGCTGCTTGTGTTGGATAATGCAGCTGTAACCCACCTTTATATACTACTAGCGAACATCCTCGCATTATATGCTGATGGGGGGGGGGGGGGTCCTTACTTAATGCAAGTACTTTGTGCTATCCCGGGAGGGGGGGGGGGTCCTGAGTTTAGGTCGGCTAGCTGGGAGGGGGGGGGGGTCCTGACTTTAGGTCGACTGCACCGGGGTGGGGGGTCCTGACTTTAGGTCGACTGCACGGGGGGGGGGGGGGTCCTGACTTTAGGGCGACTGCATGGGGGGGGGGGTCCGATCCTGACTTCAGGTGGTATATAACCCATGCTCATTTCAGTTTGGGCTCACACTCGCTTCCGTCAACATGGAGTGCTTCTTCGGGTTACATGATGCTCGCACCATTGCTGAAGTTAGAGAACTTCACCTGCCTGTCACACCGCCACCGACACCGCCAGAAAGAGTCTACTTCTTCCAGCTGCTGCCGGACCCGGTTCATGGATCCATCATGTGCGTGCCCGTCCTGTTCAACCGTCAAATCACGATTGGAAAGAGGCTCAGAGATATAGAGGCTGGTCACTATGATGAAGCGTTCTTTAGAACGATGATGCTAGGGGAGTCAATACCTTCGCGGATGGAAGAAGAAGAGTACCCGGCCTGGGGGAGATTCTTCCTCCAGCAAGACTTGGATATTTGCCCAGGATGTGGGTGTATGATCTTCCCAGACCGGGTGCTGTCTGAGTGCGGCCATCAAATGTGCCTGGTCTGCGCGGCGCACTGGACTCAACTGCTGGCGCTAAATGACCGCTACTCTGTGAGGTGCTTTACCTGCGGCATGCGAGGGGACCACTTTTTGTTCAACGGGCAACAGCTCACACATTGCAGTAGGCCAGTGCAGGACATTGTGACATTCTTTTAAACCGGGACCGGCAGCAGCAGGAGAAAAACTAACATCTCCTGGCTCTTTTAAGAGCCCACCACTGATACTGAAATAAGCGCTAATCGTGTCATGGTGTTAGTATGTATGTGTATGCATGAGAGTGTGGGAAATGCTTTAAAAAAATGGTCACCCGTTTGAATGGTCGTTTGAATGGCCGCCCGTTTGAATGGTCGTTTGAATGGTTGTTTGAATGGCCGCCCACTCTCCATATTACGTCATTATGACGTTCATATGACGTTCATATGACGTTCATATGAAGTTCATATGACGTTCATATCACCTCCATATTACCTCTATATCACCTCCATATCACCTCCATAACACGTCTAGATCACGTCAAAATGACGTCACTGTTTTAAAAACCCCATGGGGCTATCAAAACACCACGTGACGTCATTATGACGTCCATATGATAACCATATGGTAACCATATGGTAACCATATGATAACCATATGGTAACAACATGACGTCAATATGACGTTAATATGACGTCAATATGACGTCACTGTTTTAAAAACCCCATGGGGCTTTCAAAACACCACGTGACGTCATTATGACGTCACTTCCTGTTTTTAAACCCCCACTTTTACACTACTATTCATTTATTGATATCAAAAATTAGCTAATGATATCTAAATTGGTTTACACATGTAAAATTATTTTTATATCTATAATATATTTTATATATTTTAATCAGTTTTATTCGATTTAAGATATCAAAATATCAAAATATCAAAATTTTAGTTTAGATGTCTTGAACATAACGAATAAAATTTAAAGCGGTCGGACAAAATTTACATGAAAGCAATATTGGAGTATAAGCCTGACGGAGTATTCTACTGCCCCAAAAAACATTCCGACGTCATTACAACGTTAATTTGAAGTAGATTTGCTTGTGATTCGTCGCGACCAAAATCAAAGTAAAATTAAGACGTTCTTTTGTTTGCAAACAAGTACCCACACACTCCAAAGTCTAAACGACGTCTTTGTTGCAACGTTGCATAGACATCGAAAAACGGCACTGTTTACATGTTTAGGTCACTAAAGCAGCATCATCGTATTATCGCTATTATAGCTCATCGGGAATAGAATATCTCTTCCAAAGTGAGGACGGAAATATGCGAATGTCAGTTTTTTTCGGCCTAGTTAAAAATCATGAAAACATGAAAGCTTTTTACATATCCTGCGTTACCGCATGCCACGAGGGTTGGATACTTTGACGGAGGGTGTCATGGCAACTTAGATTGCACTCTCTAGAAAGCGATTTTGTTTCCGAATCTATGCGACATTGGAGGATCCGCGTTTGGACTTTCATTTGCAGACTTTCTGTAACGTTATTGGGGCGTCGAGTAATCGGTGTCTGCTCGATGTAAGGAGATAGACCTTGTTTCGAATTCCCTAATCAACCAAAAGGGTTTGCGATGACCATCTAACGCTGCTAAAAAGTCACCATGTTTACTGAGTGAGACGCATTCCTATTAAGTTGCAAATCAGTCAGACCGGATTTGTGAGAAGAGCAGCATTTAAAACAACGGTACCGATTTTTCACCAGTTTTGACCAAATTGCTAATAAAATACAACCTTTTAATTTTGTACTGTCTGGGGGAAAATTCGAATTTCAAAACAGACGGACGTTAAGTACGCACCTTTAATGATTGAATTTGCTTGAGGGGTTCCAATGAATCCGCTCAGCTGCGGTGGGCTGGACGCATCGGGTCCTTCCAGCAGCATGTTGATGAGAGCATCTGCACGCTGCTTCTGTGAATTCTTATCTGCATTTTTAATTGTTTCATCGAACTTTTGTTTGAACAGTGCTGACTCTGTAACCATCTGAAGGCGTTGCAGCGGACTACATTGTTGTTGTCCCGTGGCTATATTCTTGTGTCGTGTTTGTATTCCAAGGCTTGATACATCGGTTTTGCGTGCGATCAGAGTTGCTGTTATAATCAATATTACAATCACTGCTTTTAAAGTACACATCTTCAAGAAAACTTGGTTTAGGAAAGACATATTTTTTTCACTATTATAGACTTAATCCTTTGCTGTTATGTTTGATTTATCTCCTTAAACTTGATATCAGTTGACTGTGAAGAGACACTAGAGCTCGAATATGGAATCAGTTGGTTAATTCAAGTATGGTTCAAATAAGAAACCCTTAAATTATCTCACAAAATCAATGAGTATTTTTAGGTTTGACAATGACAAATAGCTGAGATTTCCATATAACACTAATGCTTGTCTTTTTTTTTATCTTAAGACACGGTAAGAGTCAATAGGCCAATAACCCAAAGATATTTTTTAAGCATATATCGAAGCAGCTAGCTGGATATGCTTAACAGCTGAACGAGTTAACGGCAAAGAACTGATCTACTGCAGTAGAATCTTGTCTAATATGACTGCACATAGAATTTACAAAAGGCAAACAATTATCAGCTGCCCATTCCAAGAAAGAACACTCACGAAATAAATTTAAACTTCACCAATTGAAAAAAGTAATAATGTGCCTGAGACAAGGGCATTGGTGAGCAACTTAAGAAAGGTTAGTGAATGATGAGACGCATGTATTACCATTCCCATGACAGAAATGACAAATGAGAACTATTCATGGTGATAATTTCATTGCATTCCAAACTAGAGCGGCGCTTCGCTTTTCCTGAGCAAAACGAAACGCTTGGAAACGTATGGTATGGAACGTTCTAAATTGTTAATATGTACAGAACATAAAAAACGGAGCAACATGGGAGTACATGTGGCTGATATTTCAGTGCAACAAACTGATTATTGAGGGTCGGGGCGGGGGGGGGGGGGGGGAGGCGCGCTGGGAGATCCGGTAGCAGGTTTTCAGACCAGTGGAAATGGTCTGAAGTCAGGAAATACAAAAAATCCCTCTAAAATGACTTTATTCTACAAAAAAACCGTTCCTAAAAAGACTCTTTATCCGAAGAGATTTTAAATTAATCTAACTTAAGTCTGAAGGCCGATTTTCGTTTCAACTAAAAGCACGTCCTGTCGGAGAAAATAAGCACAAATTCTTAAAATATTTAAATTTTCAGAATTATTTTAAAATCTTTGTAAAAAGTCAAGCCAAATTGCCAGTTGGATCAAAATCCCTTCAGTGGGCAGCTTTTGATTCTGATGTCGATAAAACGCCGATTTCGGGTTCCATCTGTGACCCCGGCCAAATCGCAACATTAATTCTAGTTTGTAATGCGATTTTGATATGTAAACGCTAGTTTTGCTCGCAAAAAAAAAGAAAAAAACTGTGCAAACATTAAATCTGGTTGTAATTTGGTTGTGATTTATCGCGACCACAGATCAGCTTTTTTAGTGTCCAAAAGAAAAATTAAGTAAAATGCGTTGATTTAAAATTTTTTTAAGATCATCTGGACTGCCTGTTGATTTCCAGCGACGTTCTAATTGTCGTTTTTTCCTTCTCTCAGATTGAATTTCATCATCATCATATCATTGGTTTTTTTCCTATACCTTTTCGTTTTAACGATGACCGGTGCATGTTTGTCAAGTGTTGACTTCAGTAGAAAAGTAAATCCATTTACTGTATCTTCGAGCGAGTTTAACGGCTGTTCTAGGAATTTGTCACAACCAATTTTAATGTCTATTTTGAAATGGTCTAAATTGATATCTTTGACAGGACGGGTAGTACGGGTTGCGAAATCCTTCTTTGGCATACAGAGAAGCGTCTGTATTGCATAATGATCCGTGAATAAAGACATCAGCGATCAACGCACTGTATTTAATTTTGGACACTAAAAAAGTGGAACATTATCATCTGCTTGAATGGGAAAACCAAGGTAATCAGAGACAGCTATTTCAATTATTCCAACAAATCTGCAACAGAAAACAGGACACTCCACTACCTGAACATGTTTCCGAAGAACAGTTAGAAAACGACTTTGCAACATTTTTCCAAAGAAAAATTTCAAAAATAAATGAAACATTCACCCCTTGTGACAACGTCATAAATATCGATATACCAATGGCAGAAAAGTTTAAGTTTAATGAAGTAGCCCAGGATAAGGTGATGCAAATAATAAGTAAAGCCCCCGACAAGGCCTGTTTGTTAGATCCAATCCCTACGAGCCTTCTGAAAGAACGTACACAAGAAACGGCTCCTCTTATCACGTCTATTTTCAACCGTTTGCTGTTTGAAGGTTACGTCCCACTAGCTTTCAAGGAGGCTGTTATCACACCAAATGGTGGAACGTCATTTTCAAATTATAGACCGGTGTCTAATCTGCCATTCCTAAGCAAAATTTAAAAAAGAGTACTTTTAGACCAATTAAGCAATCATTGTGCTAGTAACTCTCTACAACACCCATATCAATCAGCATACCGGCAGGGTCACTCAGCTGAGACTACGCTTTTAAAAATATTTGACCAACTTCTTTGGATTTGAGTATGGGCAGTCAGAAAGTTTCAATACTAACTTTACTGGACCTTAGCGCGGCCTTCGACACGATAAACCACGAGATCCTCTTGGAACAGCTAACGAAACTGTATGGCATACAAGAAACTGGCAATGAGTGGTTCAAATCGTACTTGTCGCAACGTAGTCAACGCGTAAAAATTGACAACTTTATGTCTAAGGCACACGAGCTCTTGACGGGTATACCACAAGGCAGTGGTCTCGGACCATGGGTCTACACGTCCTACATTAGAGAGCTTGGATATATTATGCTTCTTCTGTCGATAGTTTAAAATCTCTTTGCCGATGACGCACAACTACAACAATCGATGAATGCAAATTCCATAGAAAGCCAAAAATGCGAGAGAAATTACTCATAGAAACCTGCATATTTGAGATATCGAAATGGATGAATAAAAATAAAGTAAAGGTAAATGGCGAAAAAACAGAAGTGATTCTGATCGGTACCCAACAACAATTAAAAAAGTTGCCTCGGTTCTTTGAAATTTGGTGAAACTGAAATTAATACGAAAACGACTGTGAAAAATCTTGGCGTCTTTACTGACTGTTGCCTCAAAATGAAATCCCAAGTACATAGTGTTATAAGAGTGTGTTACAGAAACATTCACATGCTCAGGAAAATGAGGAAATGTTTTACCAAAAAGGCACTAGACACACTCGTCCAGGCATTTGTCATCTCGCGACTGGACTATGCAAACTCTTTATATTTTGGCATCCCGAAATACCTAATCAATAAAATACAACGAGTCAAGAACATGGCAACCTTGGATATCAAGACTCTACAACACAAGCTTTTATCGAATTACACTGGCTACCAATCGAGTTTAAACTCTGCGTGCTATCCTACAAATGCCTACATAACATCGGGCCTAGTTATTTAAAAGATTTGTTGATATGGAACATAACATCACACACTCTCCGATCTAGTGATATAAAACGCTGACTGTTCCGCGTATTAAACTTAAATATGCAGGAGAAAGAGCGTTCCGCGCATCAGCACCTAGATTGTGGAATAGTCTACCACGCCATATTAGAGAAACAAACACTCTATCTGCTTTTAAATCTAAATGATAATTTTACTTATCCAGGAAAGCTTACAGTATTAATGACTAGTCAACCTTTATAATTTATATATATATTTTGTCTTAATGAAATTTATTTATATGTGTTTAAGTCTTAACGAAATTTGTACAGCGCACAGAACAGTTATTGCTGTTTGCGCTATAAAAGAACACTTTATAATAATAATATAATCATTTTTTGCGCAACGTCTCCAGCATGTGTTGGATAAAAAAACGCAGTTTTGAGATGAAGTTGCTTTTCGTTGCCGAAAAACTTAAAAACAAAATAAATGTTGCCGAAAACTTAAGAAAACAGAATAATTGCAAAAAAAAAAATTAGAGCACATACTCGCCAATGCACAGAACTTTTCCTAACATATAATAACAAAAAGTACCCATTGTTTTTTTTGGCGTCACAAAGCCCTGCAAGTACTGGCTAACTCCGCAGATGACGAGTTCAGCCGTCTTTTGGGCTACGCATATGCCACATTATCATCTACGCCCGATTTAGGAAGCGAATCCACGGTTTTGAATACACATGCTCAGCTGAAAAAATTGCAAGATCCCAAACTTTTAAGAGAAGACCAACTGGGGATGATTCTTATGAAATTCGAAAGCAATGAGGTTTCAAGTACATGTATTTTGAACAAACTTTACCAACGCTCATTCGCACATTCAATGGTCCAATTATTACAGATTGCGTCGTGTATGCTAACCAGGGAAAATGGTCAATTCATACTAAACTCGAACCCAGAATATTTATGGTCAAATAGAATTCCACTCTAAAAGTAGCCCTTAGTTATATTCCAGTCAAAAATATGCACTCGCCCTGTGTAAGCAAGTCAGGATTAAAACCACAAGCTTGCTGTTGGTAGATTATATCCGGAGTGCAAAATGAAAAACCTGAGAAATTCTGGGCGTAATTGGGAGCATAGTGAAAAGCATTTCAGGGCTAAAACTCCGGAGTGGGTAAGTCATACATTACAAGCACGCCGTCTCCTCAGAGCATGTTGTCAGACAATTAGTGTATGTGATTAAAGTTTATAGATTTATAGATCTAAAGTTTATAGATCTGAGTAAACTGAAAAATGCACTAACATAGTGGGCTGGTATAACAGTTTTACAATATTTTTCGGGTACAACTTAGTCAGTTATGGGTGTGACTTGAGTGAAAAAACTGGGCACACTTGACCATACAAATTTGGGTACGACTTGAGCCGTTTGGGTCCACTTCCGCTCTCCCTTTTTACAACCCGGGCAGCTGCCTCCCTCCAATGCCGTAGCGCGGTCATCTGCTCCTCCACCTGGTAGAAAAATAGTGCAAAATGTCAAGATATAGTAGGATTTTTTTACTTTGGCACACAGAGGATAATTTTCTTAAATATCTTTCTCAGCTAATGCACCATAAATTATTTCAGCTTCGTAACAATTCTGAAAATTGCACATCAGTCAAATAGAGGGGTAGAGATGACGGTCCTAAAACACTGGAGCGTATGAGGCGGAGGGGTAGTTGACAGGCATACGGGGAGAGTAGTTGACAGGCATTCTTCGGAGTATAGTGTTCCTTACATTTATCACTGAGTTTCAGTGCTAGTCAGCGGCTTATTTGTTACTTGAGACATGATATTCCTATTCGTTGACCATGTTTGTTTAGAATTTCCGTATTACACAAATTCTCTGAAGCATTCAGGGAATTCACGGAGTAAAGCACTATGAATTTCAGGGAATACGCAAATTCCCTGGAAATTTTAGCGAGTCATGTATTCCCTGACTGGCAGGGCGAACAAATCCAGGAAGTATGCGTATTTCTTAGAAATTTCAGGGAGTCATGCATTCCCTGACTGGCAAAGGGGACAAATTCAGGGAGTGTGCGTATTACCTAGATCGTTCAAGGAGTCCTGTATTCCCTGACACACATAGTGAACAAATTTTCAGGGAGTCGTGTATTAACTGACTGGCACGGCGAATAAATCCAGGAAGTATGCGTATTTTTTAGAAATTTCAGGAAGTCATGCATTCCCTGACTGGCAAAGCAAACAAATTCAGGGAGTACGCGTATTCTCCCATTTCATCAAAACCCTGCAACATATACTGAAGGACAACAGAAAGTTCGCATATAATAAAAAAATATTGTTACTCACTTAATTGTTCAATTGGCTTCCAATCTGTACCAAAGATACCTCTAAGATAGTGTCACAATATAATCGAAAAATGGAACTTCTGAAGAAATTTTAGTGAAAGGTCACAAAACGTCAAATTCAGTGCATATGCCGTTTTGAGTTTTCTTCAATTTATAATGTTTATAACCGCCGCTAATACCGTGTGTGGTATCCATTGGAACGCAGTAGGGCCTGGTTTCAACTGTGCATTGAAGTTATCAACCTGTTAAATTTGTATTGAGGATATCTATGCCACTCCTCAATCAATGCTTGCCTCAATTCCGCGAGATTTTGAGGCGGTGGATTACGGGCTCGAACTTGGTGATCCAGATGATCCCATAGATGTTCTATGGAATTCATATCCGGACAATATGCCGACCTTGGGAGCACATCAACATTATTAGCCACTAAATAATCTCTACACACCCGAGCAACGTGTGGGCGGGCATTGTCCTACACAAAAATGGTGTCCTGACGTTGCTGCAAAATGGGACAACTTGGTTGCTCAAAACAGTATCCATATAACTGTTAGCGGTCACTTTTCCATCATTAATGAGCCGCTGGGACCTCCATCCAAAGTTTATTGCTCCCCAAACCACGACTGAGCCACCACCGTGCCAGTTAACTTGTTTTAAACTTCCTTTGCAAAATGATTTAAAATTGATTTATCAGCAGCTTTGTTTATGAATCAACATGAAATGTTTAAAAAAAGATTCTTTCATAACATAATGCAATACTTAGTTTTATTGTAAAAACTTTATAGCTGTAACTTTGTTTTGTGGTAAAACATTTTGTATAACCCTCTTTGTACTGCGAACCGTTTAAAATAAGTCATAAGGCAAAGCTGGTAATGATTTATCTGAATGCAAAAAACAATGAAAGACAACTGGTTTAAAAGAATGAAAACTAAAGAGCGGACTTTGACGGAAGTTACTTAATTGTTTTCTGTTAAGTTAATTTATGCGAAAGTTTCATAAAGACATTAATATTTCAATATGAAAAGGGCTTTTGAAAAATGTCTAAAATAATTGTCTTAAGATGACACTTTGGAAGAAAGAATGTATACCGTAATTAATTTCCGCAACAAATCTATGTATTGATTTAAAACTTTACAATAAATAAACATACTGCTGAAGAATGTCACTTGCTAAAATAAATTTATGTTTTATCACAGCTAAAGAGACAAGAAAAATATTAACCTTGTTTGTCAACCCCGGCCAGGTCACTAAAATCCCAAACAGAAAAAAAGAACTGATCCGAACGGGTCTGAAAGCAAGTAAAAGAAAAACAATCGACCGGAGGGCTGGGTGTACAAAATTGAAAGCTCTATGCGTGTAACACAAAAAAAGTATTAAGAATTGATTTTCAAACGATAATTTATCTTCGGTGCTAGCATTACGTTTTAAAATAAGCAGTTTATAAACAGAAAATATAGATGTTTAAAAAAGTTTATAAATCCTGAAACAAAATCTAACGATAGAAAACAGAAACAATAATTTTTGAAAGAGAAGCAACAAATTTTTTAAAAAGTTCGGCTCTGGCTGGGTTTAATTTATTCGTGTAAAAACATGATCCACTACCTTTATTTCTATCCTAAAACTGACAAGGATGCCCAAATTCAGGAAGGTAAAGTGCACTGAAACGCTCGAACAGCAAGTGTTTGAAAAGAAAAAACGACAAAAGGAACTTGAGCCTGGTGAAATTGTACACTTCTTTGACATGGAAGAAACACCAAGTGTTTGTAGACTTCGTCAGGCTGTTCAGTTTGAATGAAATTGTGTTTAAATGCATATTTTTAGAGGATGATCAGAAATAACGCTCTTTTATTGTACTCCCCTCGGTGTAATCTAATAAGTCAATTGCAATCAGCATTTATTAACAATTCATTTGATTCCATTCACAACAGTGGTGTCACAGACCGAAAAGCAGTTTAATCATCACAATTTTTTGAAATCAGTTTTTGCTTATGACTACCACAATGAATGGCTTGTAATTTCAAGCCAACTTTCAAATTTCCAAGCCCTAAATCAGAAAGTTTGTAAAATTCTAGAAATATTTCAGGCACTTCACACACTTTCTGACTCAGTAAGAAAGCTTACAAACTTCCTAAATTTTCCGAAAATTTGCAAACTTACTGATTTGACAGCTTTTCTGTAACAAAAGTCCTTCTCTCCTTTCATCCAAAATGAATTCGTATAATTGTGCTTACTATTAATTCAGCCAGTTTTATTTGTTGTATAAGCAATTTAGCTTAATTCCAACTCCTCCTTAAAATTCAAAACGCATTTTTCCTTTTTTTTTTGCATTTTGCAAAATCATATTCAAGTATGTCTTATGTAGGATCCTACCATAAAAGTGATCACAATTTGAGGTGTCCTTATTCAGAGTCCCACTGTAGAAGTGGTCATAATTGGGACGTGCTCTCATACATGTCTCGCTAGAGTTGTCCTGTTATCCAGGTGTCCCATTGTGCAAGTGGTCATAACTCGGAAGTGCTCTTATACAGGAATCTCGCTACAGGTGCCCTATTATCCAGGTGTTCGATTGTACAAGTGTTCTTAATGCGGAGTTGCTCTTATTAAGGGATGGCACTGTAGAGGAATTGCATCAAGAAGTGCATCATTGACAATTGACAAGCCGTTAGCTTGGAAGGGTTATATGAATTTGTGCGAGCAGCCGTCCATCCTTTTTTCTTCTTGACAGTTTTCCGATTTTTTGGGTCTTTTTCTCTGACACTATGGGTCCTAGGTCCATGAAACTTGGGACTTATGAAGGGCTTGATCTAAACGTGTGCATGTCACTTTTTATTTTCGTCTTCGATTTCGTTTCCTTTGTTAAAACTCAATGGGAATAGAGTGTATTTTTGCAAATAAATGCGGAGCATTTAACGTACAGCACAGAGCACCAAACAGTTGCTCAGCTTTGTGCGAGCTCTCACTGCGTAAACAGATAGCACAGCGCATGCCTGATCAGTCAATCAAACCTTAAGTCAACAAAAACCACACTTCACGATTTATAAGACGTAATCAAGCTGTGTGGTTTGTTAATATATTTAGCTGGTATTAAGTTATCAACATATGAAGTTTTTTTTGACAGTGGTCCGATTTTTAGAATATTATAAGTGGCATACATGCTGTGCCATAAGCTCTGTACATAGTTGTATAACACACTGTATGCATGTTGTAAAATACTTTATGTTATTCAAGAAATAACCCATTGAAGGACGTATTTTTGTGTTTTAATTTTTGTCAAGTGTTTAACATTTCGCTAACGAAATGCGGTTCTAGTTTACTACTTGATTAATAGCTAATCATAAGATTTTCGTTTATCAATCACACAATCTCTTTTTTTCATTTTAATAATGACTTTGTTTGTAAAATTTGCAAATTACACTTTCTTGCAATGACAATGCCAACAATTCATAATTCTATAATAACTCGCATCCGTCATATAGATCTCCGCTAACAATCGCTTTTGTTTGGTTTATATTGGAAACTGAAGGAACTAATGTTCCTATTCCATCTGCTGATGATATATTGAATATGCTACATGTGGTCAGACTATTTATCTACTGGTAATCAAACTTTGCAACGAATGAATTTGTTATGTAGGAATATGGTAATTCTCAAAGATACCAACTGTCGATTGTTTTCATATGAAAGGATGTGTTGGAAAAAATAACTAGCAACAACGTTTGGAGACAGAACATTCACAGTTATAATTAAACCATAATTAAATAAATTTGCTTTCAAGTAATTTACAAATCAATTTAAAACTTTACTACCATAAATAAACATATGGTTAAAGAGAAGACTTGCGAAAAAGGTGTTATGTTGGATTAATCAGATCTACAATTCATAGCCATCCTTTAAATGAGATATGTAAAATGCAAAATAGCTCTAAAACTAACAGTATTTTACATATCAACATTTTGGTATTATATCAAAAACACACTTTGATTTTCTGGGATAATGTATGCACTCATCAATCGAACCATGCTTAAATTATAACAAAAGCTGCTTATTTGAATTACTGCTGACTGCCTGCAATTATTTCATATAAACTAATATGATAGAGCTGCATTACACATAACAATACAGAATGATTAAATCTGGAAGCTTGAAAAATAAGTCTTTCCTGAAAAGGAATTTCTTAAATAATTGTTCATTAAACACAGTAATTGTGATATGTTTGATTGTAATAATAACTATATTGAACTACAAAACAGATATATGTAATGCTGGGGAGCAAATACGATACGGACACGTAGCAACAGGACAACAGCAGTTTAGTCCGTTGCAGCGCTTTCGAATGATTACTAAGTCAGCTTTGTTCATACAAAAGTTCAATGAAGCAATTAGGAACGCAGATAGAAATTCACAGCAGCAGCGTGCAGATGCTGTCATCAATATGCTACTGGAAGGGCCCGACGTGTCCAGCCCACCGCAGCTGAGCGGATTCATTGGAACCCCTCAAGCAGATTCAATCATTAAAGGTGCGTATTTAAAGTTGGTATTGCACTTGTTCAATTAAAGGCGGTCTTCAGATCACCTGCTTTGTGAGATTATTTAAACCCAGTGTGATGCGACGATTCAAGCAATTAAGATCTATAATTTCGCATATACCTTCACTCCGACCATTCTGCTTAATCTCATAAGCATTGCGATCATCAGAAGAATATATTTCCTGATGAAGGATATATTTCGTCATGATCAATTTTATTTTAAGTATAACTATGTCTCCCTGCGTCATTTTTCAACATGACTGGTTCAATTTTTGATATGTTTATCTGAAAGTTATTCAGCTGCTTCATCATCCGGTCAGACAAATAAACTTTAAATTATATTCTATGCACCCTATAACTTCCTGTTTCATATTGAAAGACGGCAAACTTTCCTTATTTGTGCCGCCAAAGTGTTAACAACCCTAATATTTTACTTATTTTGGTGTTGAATACAGAACAATCGCTTGACGCTCAGAGCAGAATATCTAGAAAATAGTTGAACCTCTATTTGCGGTGCTCATTTTTGCACCATCCGACCCCAGTTCCGTCTTTGATATACAGTTCTAAAGCTATTGTCAAATTTCTAATTATTTTGCCTGGGAGTGGTAGTAAATGCATTCTCGAGAATTCGCTGTTGTACATCGGACCTTTTATTGGCATCTCCCATCCGATTTCAGCACAAAGAGCCTATTATCGTAAGATACAGGTACCTTCACGAGGCAAGGCGAGCCCGACTGCTAGTCTACCAACACTTACTTGGTACTACGTTTGATGGATCACTGCCAAGGGGTGATGAATATTGGCAACATCTTGCTTGGTTTAAAATAAAATATTGTCGTTTTAAAATATTTGGTGTGTTTAAAGCATGGGTATTGAGAGCTGTTGATATCTGCTTTAGATTTTTCCTGGTTATCTGAATGTTTACCTCAAATTAAGGAGCATAGGCATAATCATTCAGTCAGACAACAAGCACAGATATTAGATAACAGCGTATTCCTTTCGTTCACCCAGTGACATCGTTGTTAACTGGTTTCTGGCTGACCCATCTCTTTTTATTGTGTTTACGTTTTGGCTTATCCATTTTTGATATGCAGCTGTGTCCTTGTTTCTTTGCACACTTTTCTAACTGGCCTAGCCTTGACTTCGGTTTTGGCGAGATGCGCGGATTGCGTGCAAAATCGTCTTCGGGAGCAATGAAATCAACAATTAGAGGGAAGTGGGGGTTACCTTCAAGGCTTTTTGGCTTTCTGTGCTATCTGAAGGATTCTATGTAGACCAGCTGCATACATATATAACCCCTTTCTTTAACTTCATCTTAGCAACATTTTGATCCTATTTTCATCGTATTTCTGTTAAGAGCTGTGAATATCTTCAAAGTCTGGGGTTGTGGTAGGGCCGCATTTCTTTTCGCAGGTCATTAGTTATTACATTTCTATATGATAGCTCTCTCTCTCTCTCTCTCTCTCTCTCTCTCTCTCTCTCCCTCTCTCTCCCTCTCTGTCTGTCTCCACATTATCAGCTGACAGGTGAATTTTCTTTTGACACCTCTATTAAGCTGGAACGTACATATGCATTCACTGTCATTAGCTGGTCTTGAACAATGTGGTTTCTGTAACAATGAGGCATTTCACTGTCGACCATTAAACAACCACGACTGTTCAGTCTTCAATGCGCTGGAGTCGATCTTTCTGCTTTACCACTTTAAGCACATAATTGCTGGTCTTCTGGACATTACTATTTGACTCAAATGAATCCACTAGCAAACATGACCACCCTCAGATTGCATGGTTTGTGGTATATCCGACATCTTTACGATTTATGCGGTTCTCGCCACAGACATCTTACAAGAACAGCAAATCAGTGTTCAATGTTCTACCTAAAATTTTACTAATTTAACTAAAATGCAGAGAGAAACTCCGAAATAACTCCCTTTTGTGGGAAACAAACGAAAAAATACCCCCTTTTTACGAAATTGGCACTCCGTGCGCGCCGCGTCTAGTCTCAAGATTACCCCTTTCTCTGCGTTTTTTGGACACGCATGGTAACACATAAGATACAAATTGCCCCCGAGTATAGAATACCTGTAAAACATTGGTCCACTACCTGCCATGGCTGAGAGTGTGTCAATGATGTCGCGCTATTCTCATATATGTAACAAACGTGAGTTCACAGTTAAAATGCACAACTCACAGCTATCAGTAGCTAGAGATAACATTGTGGCAATTTTTCTTTGCTTCTTTTACTGCTTTAAATATTGATTGAGTGAATTTTTTGCCTCGTCTGAGTGATTTTGCATTGATAGATAGCTCTCTCATCTCACAATCGCTTCACTGAGTTGTGCTTTAAAAAGGAGTGACCAAATCGACTGTAAACAACTGTCAGGCGGCCCGGTGTAATCAAATTGAAAATGACAAATTGTGAACACTAAGCTAGAAAAGTGGCAAAAACAACCTTTTAGAGGACAAGTATGTATTAGTATTTTGTGTCTTCTGACAAGAAACACTACAAAAAATTACAAGATAACCTAAACAGACAACCGTAAACTAGAAAAATCCAACTAAAAATATTGTGTTGTGCTTCGTAAACAGAATAGTTCAGTCCAGACCATGAAGTTTGTATGTAATTTAATTCGAGAGTAAAACTTCACAGGCCAGGTTAGACTTCTGGAACAGTTTTTGTGACAAGCGTGACTTTTTCTGTTTATGATTTTATCTAACATTCGGAAAATCATTGTAACTAGCAGATTTACTTAGCGTCAAAAACTGGTACTAATACGCATTTTTTTGTTTTAGTTTTAAATGGTACGAAAAACGGTACTTTTGTGGAGTGCGGTGCCTTTGATGGGGAAACATCATCAAACACATTACCACTAGAGGTACTCTACGGGTGGACTGGACTGCTAGTGGAACCCAATCCATTCTATTACACGCAAATCCGGGGAAAGAACAGAAACGCATGGACTCTTAACGCCTGTATAAGTACAAAACCTTACCCAACAATGCTTGGTATAGCCACAAAGTGCAACTTTGGAAACGGTAATAGCTGTGGACAACGAGGAAAAATGAATGCCTTGGCCACTGGTTTATCCACAGTGAAAGTTCCTTGTTTTTCTTTTGCTTCGATGCTTTATGCTCTGAACATCTCAAAGGTCGATTATTTTAGTTTAGATGTAGAAGGAGCAGAACTGGATGTCTTAAAAACTATACCGTTTCATCAGTTTAATATTCAGACAATAAGCGTTGAGTTCAAACATTCCCCCGGAGGTCGTGGCGCAATAGAAATGTACATGAAATCCCAGGGATATGAAGTGTCTGAAGTGCTTGTTTCAAATGATAACAAAAAGAAGGTTTATGTTAAAGATTTAATTCTTGTACGAAATAAATAACTTCAAAGTCATTGTGTGTGGAATAGCATTTTGTGCCTCGTTGTCCAAAATTATCGAACTGTAATTTTTGGATTCCTTAAAAATTAACTGTCTGAAAGCGTGGAAAAGACTACACTGGTACTTTGTTTCTCAAAAAATGTGAAGTAATTTGATCAGATGTACCGATTTTAAATTACCCTCCCAAGCATTTACCCTCAGTAGATTGAAATTGATTTGACATTACTCCCCGGTGATCTGAAATCGATGTCAAGCTACCTCCTGGGTGTCCTGAAATCGATTTTAGTTTACTCCATCCCCATACTATGAATGATATGTTTTTGTTTTTCTTTTCTAAATATTTATACTAGTTTCGGTTGATCAATTTATTTGTACGGATATATGTACTAGGTGTGTTTTCTTAAAAGAAGTCAAATGTAACCTGGCGGGGGAATTTCCAGTAGAGGTAGGTATTAGTTTGACAGCATAGAACACATTTCCTTTGATAGCCGTAATGTCGCTAAAAAGTGTCAGATTCCCTATATTCCTAACTTTTGTAGTTTTCCTTTTTTTGTGCACAAAGTTGCACTGAAGTCGCCAAGAGTGTTATACCTATGGACGCCTATCGGTGTGCACAACTACTCCGGTGGAGCTGACGCGTGCCGCTTGCGTACTGCAATGCTACGGTTATCATGCCAAAACATTAATTCCATACTAATCCGTCGCCGCTGACTCGTGTCTTATTTGTCGACATTTTTTCCAATAAGGTTTTTATGTACGTATTGTAGACAAACAAACATGATAATGACAGACCACGAAAATGAGAAAAAAAAACAATATGAATATTATCTTTGACTCTGTGGTAAATAATAAGTATCCGAGTGGTGCATCGAAAACTCAAAAGGTTAATATGCGTAGACTATCAAAACTTTGCGTAGTGTGATCTGGTCAGTTGTATTACAAGCACAAATCTGAGAGAAACAATGCTTCTGAAAATTCTTACAGAGAAATCTTTTTGGTTCGGGATCCACTCGAACAAAGACGGATAATCGAAAGTGTTCAAGTGGCCTCAGATCGTTGCATAGGTGGCCATGTTGGAATAACAATATCAAATCTGAAAATTATTCCTTTTTTAACTTTTTGAGGGAGTAATCTGAAATCGGAAGGTAATCTTAAATTGTTTTCAAATTACCCCCAGGGTAACGTGAAATCGATTCAGATTATCGGGGAATAATCTGAAAATGGTGGTAATCTGAAAGCATTAAACAGGTTCAATTTTAGATCTTAATCTAAGAAGTTCCAATGAAGGAGAAACAACATATTTTGTATGTGTGAATCGTGCTGAAAGGATCGGGTGCCGTACCAACTGATCAACGGTCGATTGACAACGGACATTTGACCAACGGACACTTGACCAACGGTCGATTGACCAACAACTTAATTAAAAAACGATCATTTGACCAACTTTCTGCAAAAAAATATTTTGAACTTTATCACTCTTTATCACAAATTCTCAGGTGTCATATTAAAACCACCAAAACTAATAGCCGTCAATTGGCGTCAAGGGTACTGTTCATTTTAAGAGGGGAGCTATAACAGGAAAACCATCAAAACCATTCACTGCCACTGGGTGTCAAAGGTACTGGAATATTGTCTGTCTAATACGCCCCACTCTTCATTTTTACAAAGAGGGTTATATTCCAGATTAGGTAGAAATGTCATGTCAATCGCGTTTGTTTTTACAACTATGGGTCTATTTTAGCTACTCTTAATTCGTACAAAGGGCCGTTTTAATCCGAATTAGGCAGAGGTATCAATTTGACCTATATCCTTTCCTCGGTATCCGGTCAAAATGACTACAGTAAAAATGCCCCCAAAATCTGCAAGGTGGGTCAAAATGACTACGGTCAAAATGCCCCCAGATATGAAAAGTATAATAATAAAAGACAAAAACTTTTATGCAACGTTGCGGGTTTTTAGCGCACTGTCCGGAGTAGTTCGTGTCACTTTCACTACGCTGTCTATTGACAATGAGTGCACCACATCCGTCTGCGGTGTACGTAATCCGTCTAGAAACAGGGAATGCATGCAACTGGCGACACATTCTTATCTTCAAAAAATGCCCCAGTGTACTTAATCCGTCTAGAAACAGGGAATGCATGCAACTGGCGACAAAATGTCGCATTCTTATCTTCCAAAAATGCGCGGCATCGGACAAAACATACGTTGGATGCCAGTGAATTTGGGGAATCAAGAACTCCAGGGTTGATATGGGATGTTGTGGGACTGTTCGTTTCAGAGTAGATATCACACCAACGTTATTTGACAGTAACTTGATCGTATGAGGGTTGATGCGCTTCTTAAGTTCTGACACTTAAACATGTTTGCTTTAGCCGTTATTCCAGCTCTAGTTCTCATTAGTTGTAGAAAAAGATGATTGCGCGTGTGTAAATATGTTCTCATCACATTTTCACATTGGTTCAGTTTATGTTATAATTAATGGAAGAATAAAAAACAAAAATTTTTACTTCGTAAAATAAAAAATTTTTGTTGACAAAATAAAAGACCCAAATACCAATTTTGTTGCAAAATATAAAATACCAAAAGATCCCTAAATTAGTTAAATTTTCTAATAAAAATCTGGGGCATTTTGGCCGTAGTCAATTTTACCTCCATGCAGTTCTTGAGGGCATTTTGGCCGTAGTCATTTTGGCCGTAGTCATTTTGACCTGGATTCACTTGCCTCAATTGCAGGATCATGTGCAGTAAATAAAAAAACAATTTGGTGAAAAAAGGTTGAAATAACTTGAAACAAGCATATTCTTACTTAATTCTCTTCGTGCTTGGAGCACATAAGGCCATCACCAAAGAACGCCAGTGTTGTCTGTCCCGCTGACCATTTCTGTATTTGATCCCATGACCAGCCTTGATATTTCATCTCTTTCTCCACCGACCTCCTCCATGTCTCTTTCGGTCGTCCTCTTTTCCTCTTTTCACCTCATTGGGATCCGGGGAATGGCTGTTGGATCCATTCTGCATACATGACCTATCCATCGCCACCTTCTTCGTTTGATCTCAATCGAGATTGGTGTAGTGTTTGTCCGGCGATACAGTTCGTCGTTGGGAATGGTGTTCTGCCAAAAGATTTTTAACATACGACGGAGGCATCTTGTTTGGGAAACATCTAGCTTGTTGTTGATGGTCTGTGTCACTTTCCACGATTCTGGCCCATAGAGGAGTATTGCAATAACATTGCTCTTGAAAATACGAATTTTAGTTTTTGTACTGATCTTGTTGGGTTTCCAGACGTTTTTGAGTGATGCAAACATTCCCCTGGCTTTTGCTAGTTTGTTGTTGATACCCTCTTCAGAGTTTCCATCTATTGTGATTCTACTTCCCAGGTAAATGAATTCAGTCACTTCTGTGTTTTTAATTTCGATGGTAGCAGATTGTTCTGAGGTGATGTGCAATTTCATGAGTTTGGTTTTATCGAGTTTGATGCTCAGGCCAATCTGTTTGCTTTTTGATGTGAGGTCTAAAGTTTTACATTGAATGCCTTTGTGTCTTTGAACTAGCAAAGCGATATCATCTGCAAAGTCTCGGTCTTCGAGATGTAAAAGACCACGTGAAACCTCTCTTTTCACTGTTTACCGTTTCCTTCAGTAGCCAATCTACAAATAGTAAAAAAAGTAACGGCGACAACAAGCTAATTGGTCTGATAGATTTGTTCAGACTTTATGACCTTAGCACTGAAATCCTTGTACAACATCCTTCCCACTTCCAGAATTGCTTGGCTGAACTTGTCAAAATTTGCAAGGAAGCATATGCCTAGGATAAATAGTTTCGGGGAACTCGCGTGGAAAGCACCTAAGTCTTACATTGCAGTTATCTCAAGATATCACAATTTTTGACAAGTCGCCATATTGGCAATTTTTGGCCGATTTGAAAAATAATAAGACGTTGCACAACTGCAATATATATATTTTCACTGTGCAAGGTTGTATATGCCCAGGATAAATAGTTTCAGAGAACTTGTGGGGCGACAAAAACAGCATGCAAAGTGTGACACACGGATGGAGAGACTAACGCTCGCACAGACAGACGGACAGACGGACGAATGGACAGAGGAACGGACAGGGGGGCAATCCTATAGACCCCCGGGCTCTCCCGGTTGGGGTTTAAGTTGGTCAGTTGGTCAAATGGCCGTTTTTTTCCTTAAGGCGTTGGTCAGTTGTCCGTTGGTGAAATCACCGTTGGTCAAACGAAGGGCCAGTTGCTTGCAGCGATAGAATATTGCCTCACCCTTTTAAGCTCAGTCCTAGTTACCTCTTGTGGTATTCCTACGACAGCAAGAAATATACTCTCGTAATAAAACTTGAAATAAACATAAAATTGGCTAATATCTGTGCACAAAGCGGTCTTGTAGAAAAAGTTCGACCGTCCCTCCGTCCCTCCGTCCGATCCTCACTTCGTCCCTCCGTCCCTCCTCCCGTCCGTCCGTCCGTCCGTCCCTCCCTCCGCCCTTTACTCCGTCCGTCCCTCCGTCCGTCCGCCCGTCCTTTCCTTCGTTACTTCCTCCCTCCCTCCGGTTACGGTTTTCGAGCTGCTAATACAAACACGTGTGTATTTTTATTATAAACACGACGATGCTTACTTAACATTCTTATTAAGACTCGTTGAAATAAATATAGTGTCTCCAAAATTCATTTAAAGAAAGCTCACATATAATTTTACCAATCTGTTTATAATTGATTTGATGCTATTTATTTGTCGCTAAAAATATAAGATAACACATGGAAAAGGCATTACTTGCCTGTTCAATTTCTTCTGAATGAGGGCGTGCATTCCTTGCGCAATTTTAACTGCCACTTAACGTCATCATTCATTATTTCTAATAATCAATTCACTGCATATGTCATAACAGTTTCAAATACAATTTATATTTTAAAACAGTGAAGGGCATACATACCGACGTGTGTGTTAGGGTCAATCAAGAACTGTTCACTTGGGGACATTTATGCTACAATATTTTAAGTTGAAATTTAAAATTACTGCAACCCCCTTTTTTATTGATTATTTATCGTTTCTTTTTGCTCCCCTTCCCCCTCTTTTAGGATCCCTTGGCATGCTATTTCCAGCCTGCAAAATTTAGCAGAGATTAACCTATTTCACTCAACATGAAGTACTTTCAAGTCCGAAAATGGCGTTGTTATACAACACCTGAACTTTGGGTGGCTCTATCTGTGATGTATAAACACAGAGCAGACGGATATTTAAAAAAGTAGTTCCTCACTTTTATGAGTACTACTTCTGCGGAATCCCCAGTGGGTCTGGTGAGTGAAAATGTGTTATACACAACACAAAAAATCGTCGTAGAGGTTGGCTGTTGGACAACAAGAAACTGTTGACTGCGCCTGGCCACAAAATTAAGTTTCTCTGGTAACACATTTAATACTAAGCACCGCGATCTCCCAATCGGATGAGGAATCTTCTGACATTTCAGAATGTCTGAGGTAGCGAGAACCTATTTCTCAAAGGCGAAATATTAAACACTTGGCCAAAAATATCATTTTTTTTAACTAACTTCCTCCCTTCAAATAGAACTTTAAAAACTTTTCAGTCTGATTTTGGTTTGTTTTTCCTTTGCAGAAAAGCCATTTTTGAGATTTCGAAACCTTTCTAAGAAACTTTTTTGCCAGTTCGAAACTTTTCTAGAAAAGAAACAGCTTTGTTACTTGCATTATAAAAAGGCATCCCTTGCGCCACTCCTTCCCCCGACCCTCTTCATACGTGTTACTAGGAGTGCCCACAAAAAAAAAAAAAAAAAAAAAAAAAAAAACAAACAAGAGCAATCAGTAATTGCCGTGGGTGTAATTAGTAAGGCGGGTGCTGTACCTAGCACTTAAAGTAGGTAGATAAAACAACTACACTATATTGTTGTTATGCATACGAAATGAAAATCGAATCCGGCAAATATTTTCGAGTTAACGTCTAGAAAACAAAGTACACATTGAGATCTGGATTTTGGGATTCTAAGTCCAATTACAGAACCAGATGGGCTTCGATCCGATCAAAACCCCAAAAAGGCACATCTAGATTTCTTGGTTGTTGCGCATATCAAATAAGAACCGGATCCGCTCACTAGTTTCGGAGATATCGTCTGGAAACCAAAGTGCACATCGGATCCAAATTTTGGGATTCTAAGTCCAAACACAGATCCAGATGGACTTCGATCCGATCAAAACCCCCAAAAGGCACATCTAGATGTCTTGTTTGTTACGCAAATCAAATATGAACTGGATCCGCTCACTAGTTTCGGAGATATCGCCTGGAAACCAAAGTGCACGTTGAGATGCGGATTTTGGGATTCTAAGTCCAAATACAGATCCAGATGGGCTTCGATCCGATCAAACCCCTCAAAAGGCACATCTAGATGTCTTGGTTGTTACGCATATCAAATATGAACTAGATCCGTCCACTAGTTTCGGAGATATCGTCTGGAAACAAAACGAGCGACTGACGGACGGACGGAAACAGTGCGTTTCTATATCCTCCGTCAGGACGGCGGGGGATAAAAAAAAAGAGTAGAAAGAGGGGGTAATTTTGAGGACGGACGCGGTTCTCGTGGAGTGCCAAATATCTTCAAAACGGGGGTACTTTTCATCAAGTGCTCCGCGTTTCTCAGAAAAAGGGGGTTCTTTTCGAAAATTTACTCCGCGTTTGGTTAAAAAGGGGGTGTTATTTCAAACTTAACACCCTGCGTTTAGAAGCCGTTTCATAAAGTCATGGACACGCACGGTAACCAGCTGGTATGTGAGTGCCCCCTCCCCCCGGGCCTTCACCAAGAGCTGAAGCGGGTAACTGAAGCTGGTGATTCACATGAGCATTCAATGCTTTTAAAATGAGCAGGTAAGGTTTTGCAGCTTAAAAGGTAACACAAGCACGTGAGTGTGCTCAGCTTATTTAGCATATGGCAATAAAGGCACATCATTGATGTAATGTACGGAATGATTGTTCGGACATGTGCAAAAGCTGCTGCAGCCATTACGCGTTGCTTTTGTTGATAAAAACTCAGTGTTGTTTGCTTCCAGTTTTGATCATGAAAATGAAAACAAAGGCGAAAACAAAGAGGTAAGGTGCGAAAATTCATATTAAATACTACATATATGCAAAATGTGGTGATCCTTGGGCCAGTATGGCCAGCAGAGTTGTAAAGACACAAAGACGGACCACTAAAGAGAAAAATAGGTCCGAAACATTGCTCCAGAACAACCTTAATATAAATTTAATGTTTTTTCATATTGTTGCTTTGGCCAGGTTTGGCTTAACGAAACCTGTTCTAAACCGTACTTTAGTCAGTTACTCTGGGAGACTTCGTGTTAAAAGTGGGAAACGTTACCAGGGCCAAATAAATATCCGGTCAATTAGAACGCTGGGGGGGGGGGGGGGGGGCGAAGTCTGGTGTTGGCCCTGTACTGGATGTAGCAACGTTTTCGCTGGCGCCGTGACATAGTCTAGCCTGGTCAGAACCCGCTCGGTTGTACAGCTGGGTTAAATTTGTGTCGGTCGTTCTCCAGCAACCAAAACGGGATTCATCTGTGTTGCCACAGCAACTATTCGCATACATTTTTCATTGTGTGCGCAGGGCGTCACAGAAGATAGCTGTTTACATTCGTTTAAGTGCGCAACGAACCGATTATCGCGAGAATTCAGTACACACCGTGCAGTATTATAAGCCATTTTCCACCAAGTATAACTAGACAAAATTAACATCCAAAAACATTTGCAAAAATTATTTGAAGATCTTTTCATATTTTTGCACTTCGTACACCACAAGGAACAGAGACGTCCCCTAATGGCATACGTCAACCACGTTTACCATTTTAATGAAGTAGGTTAACGACATTTACTCGAGCACGTTTTCCGGAGTTATTCGCCTAAATTGAAAACATTTGCCCAGCACACGTGTCTTGGTGTTAATTGCAATTGACCGTAAGAACTTCTTTCATTTGCGCTCCACCAACGCTATCCCTAAGAGTTGCCTGAGAATTGGAGTGTGCGAACTGCAGCAATTCTACGCCAGTTGTAATGATGAGAAAAATTCCTGTGAACTTCCGTTTGAAGACAAAAAAGGGGCAATTTAATCGTTCAAGGAAACACGGAAGCCATATCAAATCTACACCACTCCCGACCTCCGCCCAATTGCTTCCCGTCCCCAACAGTCTTGTGTCTGTCTTTGTAACTAGTAACGTCGAAGCAAGGTTTTTATGAAAAATTTATTTCACAGTAACTACTACATAAGGAAAAATGTAAATTACAACAATACAAAATTCATTTAAAATTGGAACTCACAGACGAGAAAGTAACTGATTCAAGAAGCGTCATGGACATTATGAAGATCGTGATTACATCTGCATCATTAAAGGAGTTCTTGTTCACTTTCTAAAGATTGTATATGGGATGAATTAGCCATGACATTCATGTGCAACGACAGCAGTCATAATCACAGTCATAATCCCTATATATATATATCCTATATATATATATATCCTATATATATATATATATATATATATATATATATATATATATATATATATATATATATATATATATATATATATATATATATATATATATATATATATATATATATATATGGGTCTAGGACAGAACACCCCGGAACTAAACTCCCCGTGATCAAACCCCCGGGACCAACCCCCCGGAACCAAAGCCCCCGCCCGAATAATCCCCCGTGCTAATCCCCCCCTGATCGGACCAAACCCCCCTCTCAGCATAATCAAAAGCCAATATAATATGCCACATTTAAACACACGTTTATTGCATAATGATTTACAACTTGAGATTGAGATTAGTTCATTTGTACAACATTTCGCAAAAGCTGTTTTACTACGATGACTACAACTGACTAATTTCAACAGTTACTGTTGCTTTAAAACTGAATATTGTGGGCTATTCCTCTGAGAAAATCTAAGATGTTTCTGTTGCAAAAGTCACGAATAATGTGCGCTATCCTAGTTCCTGTTTGGACACTTTGCTGTCGTCGTGGTTCTGGAAGGTGACCTCCTATAATTTGGTTGATGATAACATTGTTTAGGCTCTGTTCTCGTCGAAGAATGTCCAGGAACCGCCATAGATTGGGGTGTTGAGTGGTAACGGCAGCTTGTGTGTGGCCTCTGCAGTAATATCGTGTACTTCGTACAAAATTAATTGCAGCTGGCTGTACAATTGTAATTAAGCACACAATGTGGACTCCTGTGATCTATAAATAACAGGAATTCGTACGTCAGATGTTTTAATTTCAATTGACATACAGACTAGATGACAAGGGTGTAAATTGTACATCAGATCCTGTGTTTGTAAGATGTCAGAACAGGACACGGCAGAAGCTCTGATTGCATTTGGGATCAAAGCTCGTCACGTAATATGACTGCAATTATGTTCATTTAATCAGTAATCATTAAGTAACGATTACACAATATCGGAGAAGAGGGGGTTTGGTCCTCTCTATATGGGGGGTTTTGGCATGAGGGGTACTGCGCGAGGAGGGTTCGGTCCTGGGGGGTTTGGTCGTGGGGGAGTTCGGTCCCGGGGTTTTTGTTCCGGGGGATTCTGTCCGGAACCCAGATATATATATAGATATATACTGCAGTAGATCAGTTCTTCGCCGTTAACTCACTTAACTGTTAAGCATAAATAGCCAGCTGCTTCGATATATGCTTAAAAATTACTTTGAGTTGTTGGCCTATTGACTCTTACTGTGTATTTAGATAAAAAAGACAAGCACCACCGTTTGTATTGAAATCTCAGCTATTTGTCATTGCCAAACCTAAGATTGATTTTGTGAGATCATTAAAGAGTTTTTTATTTGGACCATACTTGATTTAACCAACTGATAACCTCTAATGTTCACAGTCAACTGATGTCAAGTTTAAGGAGATAAATAACAACAAAGGATTAAATCTAGAATCCTGAAAAAATATGTCTTTCCTAAACCAGGCTTTTTTGAAAATGTGTACTTTAAAAGCAGTGATTGTAATGTTGTTGATTATAACAGCAACTCTGATCGCACGTAAAACCGATGTATCAAGCCTTGGAGTACAAATATGGCACAAGAATATAGCCACGGGACAACAACAATGTAGTCCGTTGCAACGCCTTCAAATGGTTACAGAGTCAGCACTGTTCAAACAAAAGTTCAATGAAACGATTAAAAATGCAGATAAGAATTCACAGAAGCAGCGTGCAGATGCTCTCATCAACATGCTGCTGGAAGGACCCGTCGCCACCAGCCCACCGCAGCTGAGCGGATTCATTGGAACCCCTCAAGCAAAATCAATCATTAAAGGTGCGTACTTAACGTCCGTCTGTTTTGAAATTTGAATCTTTCCCCAGACAGTACAAAATTAAAAGGTTGTATTTTATTAGCAATTTGGTCAAAACTGGTCAAAAATCGGTACAGTTGTTTTTAAGTGCTAATCTTCTCACAAATCCGGTTTGACTGATTTACAACTTAATAGGAATGCTTCTCACTCAGTAAACATGGTGACTTTCTTTCTAGCAGCGTTAGATGGACATCGCAAAACCCTTTGGTTGATTAGGGAATTCGAAACAAGGTCTATTTCCCTACGTCGAGCAGACACCGATTACTCGACGATTAAGAAAAGCCTTCAACTGAAAGTCCAAACGCGGATCCTCCAACGTCCCATAGATTCGGAAACAAAATTGCTTTCTAGAGAGTGAGAATCGTAAGTTGTCATGACACCCTCCGTCAAAGTATCCCACCCTCGTGGCATGCGGTAACGCAGGATATGTAAGAAGTTTTCATATTTTCATGATTTTTAGCTAGCCCGAAAAAACTGACATTGTCATATTTTCGTTCTCACTTTGGTATGTTTTGCGTCTTCACTTTGGCATATATTACGTCCTCACTTTGGCATATATTAGAAGAGATCTGTCATGACTTCTATTCCCGATGAGCTATAATAGCGATAACACGATGATGCTGCTTTTGTGACCTAAACAGGTAAACAGTACCGTTTTCGATGTCTATGCAACGTTGCCACAAAGACGTCTTTTAGACGTTGGAGTGAGTGGGTGCTTGTTTCCAAAAAAAACAACAATGTCAAAAACATTGATCCGACTCCGCAAAATTTAAAATGTAAGATTAATAAGGCGTGATTTTGGCCGCGATGAATCACAAGCAGATCTCCTCCAAATTAACGTTGTAATGACGTCGGAATGTTTTTTTGGCAGGAGAATAGTGGAATATATTGCTTTCATGTAGATTTTGTCCGACCGCTTTAAATTTTATTTGTTAGGTTCAAGACATCTAAACTAAAATTTTGACATCTTATAGATATCTTAAAACTGATTAAAATGTATAAAATATATTTTAGATATAAAAAATAATTTTACATCTCTAAACCAATTTAGATATCATTAACTAATTTTTGATATCAATAAATGAATTTTATATCTTTGAAATTTCATTTGAGATATTTCAAATAACAACTGATGTCAAATTCATGTTTTGTTAAATTCATTATGCTGGTTATAATAAGCATTTCTTGTTTTAGTTTTAAATGGTATGAAAAATGGTACTTTCGTTGAGTGCGGTGCCTTTGATGGGGAAACATCGTCAAACACGTTACCACTAGAGGTACTCTACGGATGGACTGGACTGCTAGTGGAACCCAATCCATACTATTACACGCAAATCCGGGGAAAGAATAGAAACGCGTGGACTCTTAACGCCTGTATGAGTACAAAACCTTACCCAACAATGCTTGGTATAGCCACGAAGTGCAACTTTGGAAACGGGGGAAGGTGTGGACAACGAGGAGAAATGGATGCCTCGGCCACTGGTTTACATACAGTGAAAGTTCCTTGTTTTTCTTTTGCTTCGATGCTTTATGCTCTGAACATCTCAAAGGTCGATTATTTTAGTTTAGATGTAGAAGGAGCAGAACTGGATGTCTTAAAAACTATACCTTTTCATCAGTTTAATATACAGACAATGAGCGTGGAGTTCAAACATTCCCCTGGAGGTCGTGGCGAAATAGAAACGTACATGAAATCCCAGGGATATGAAGTGTCTGAAGTGCTTGTTTCAAATGATAACAAAAAGAAGGTTTATGTTATGGATTTAATTCTTGTGCGAAATAAATAACTTCAAAGTCATTGTGTGTGGATATAACATTTTAAGCAATGTGCCTGGTTGTCCAGAATTATCGAACTGTAATTTTTGGATTCCTTAAAAACTAACTCTCTGAAAGCGTGGATAAAGACTTCACTGGTGTTATGTTTCTCAAAAAGTGTGAAGTAATTTTATCAGATGTACCGATTTCAAATTATCCTCCCACAATACTCCCCGGTAATCTGAAATCGATTTCAAGCTACCTCCGGGGTGGCCTGAAATCGGTTTCAGGTTACCCCATCCCCATACTATGAATGATATGTTGTTGTTTTTTTTCTCTAAATATTTATACTAGTTTCTGTTGATCAATTTATTTGTACAGAAATATGCACTGGGTATGTTTTCTTAAAAGAAGTCAAATGTAACCTGGCGGGGATTTCCAGTAGAGGTAGGTAATATTTTGACAATATAGAACACATTTCCTATGATAGCCGTAATGTCGCTAAAAAGTGTCACATTCCCTATATTCCTAACTTTTGAAGTTTTCCTATTTTCTGTACACAAAATTGCACTGAAGACGCCAAGAGTGCTATACCTCTGGTCGCTTATCGATGTGTACAACTACTCCGGTGGAGCTGACGAGTGTCGCTTGCGTACTACAATGCTATTGTTACCATGCCAAAACACTAATCCTATACTAACCCATCGCCGCTGACTCGTGTATTATTTGGCGACATTTTTCCGATAAGGTTTTTTGATGTACACATTGTAAGCAAACAAACACGATAATGACAGACCACGAAAATGGAACAAAACAATGTGGATATTATCTTTGACTCTGTGGTAAATAATAAATATCCGAGTGGTGCATCGAAAAATCAAAAGGTTAATTTGCGTAGACTATCAACACTTTGCGTAGCGCGATCTGGTCAGTTGTATTACAGGCACAAATCTGAGAGAAACAATGCTTCTGAAAATTCTTACAGAGAAATCTTTGTGGTTCGGAATCCACTCGAACAAAGTCGGACAATCGAAAGTGTTCACATGGCCTCGGGAGACAGCGACACAGCTCGTTGCATAGGTCACAATTTGGGATCACAAAATCAAATCTGAAAATTATTCTCTTTTTTTAGTTTTTAACGGGGGTAATCTGAAATTGTTTTCAAATTACCCCCATGGTAACTTGAAATCGATTTCAGATTATCCGCGAATAATTTGAAAATGGTGGTAATCTGAAATCATTAAACGGGTTCAATTTTGTATCTTAATCTAGTAGGTCGTGGCCCAATGAAGGAAAAACAACATACTTTGTATGTGCGAATCGTGTTCAAAGGGTCGGGTGCCATACCAATTGACCAACGTCGATTGACCAACGGACATTTGACCAACGGACAATTGACCAACCGCTTAATTAAAAAACCACCATTTGACCAACTTTTACCAACTTTTACACACAATTGCGCGTGTGTAAATATGTTCTCATCACATTTTCACATTGGTTCAGTTTATTATATTGTAATAAATGGAAGAATAAAAAACAACTTTCAGTTCATAAAATAAATAAATTTGGTTGACAAAACAGAAGACCCAAATACCAATTTTGTTGCAAACGTAAAATGCCAAAAGATCCCTAAATTAGTTAAATTTTCTAATAAAAAATCTGGGGCATTTTGGCCGTAGTCATTTTGACCCCCATGCAGTTGTTGAGGGCATTTTGGCCGTAGTTATTTTGGCCTGGATATCATTGCCTCAATTGCAGGATAATGTGCATTAAATAGAAAAAAAACAATTTGATGAACAAAGGTTGAAATAACTTGAAACAAGCCAGCGACGAGGGCGCAGAAATCCAACCCCAATGACGTTGCACAGCTTCAATATATATATATTTTCACTGCGCAAGGTTGCATATAGGTAGGATAAATAGTTTCGGAGAACTTGCATGGAAAGCCACCCAAGTCCTACATCTCAAGAAATTCACAATTTTTGACAAGTTGCTATTTTGGCAATTTTTCACCAATTTGAAAGATAATACGACGTTGCACAACTTCAAGATATATATATATATATAAATATATATATATATATATATATATATATATATATATATATATATATATATATATATATATATATATATATATATATGTATATATAGTGGAACCTCTGAAATCGGACCACCCTTTTTCAGAGGTGGAAACATTTGGGAGACTTTGCCCTACTTGGGTAAAAGTTTGCGAGTTGACCGCAGATTCAAGTTTGATGTCTAAACACATTAATTATCTCAATTTCATCTTTGAGACTACTGTCTTTTCTTTTTCTATTACCTTTTTCTCTGCTTTCCATTTTGAGAAAGTTTTAACAATTTATTTCTTATTTAAATTACCTTTATGTGCTTAAATTGACATTTAATTGTCATTATGAATTCGGTGGCATTTGGGTCGGCTTGAAGGCTAAAAGAATAGGCACCACATAAATTAAGATGTCTCAGGTTTGTATATTGTCAGCCGCTATTGTTTAGACAAGGTACAAAAGTATAGATAACAAAACTAAGCCCCTGTCTGGTTACACACTTCCTACCATAATCCCTAGCAACATCTAAGACGGCAACATGCTCAGTGTTGTAAGTAATGTGCAGCAAAAATAAAGTGGATTCCCCACTGACTGACAGTGGTCCGATCTCAGGCATTTTGAGGTCTCGGGACCGAAAAAAGTGGCCCGAAGTGTTCTGATCCGAGGTGGTCCCAATTGGGAGTTTTCTTAATTCTTAAAGTCTATGGAGCGCATTCGGGACCGAAAAAATGTGCCCTAATTCAAAGGTGGTCGCAAGAGGGAGGTGGTCCGATGCCGAGGTTCCACTGTATATATATATATATATATATATATATATATATATATATATATATATATATATATATATATATATATATATATATATATATGTATATATAGTGGAACCTATATATTTATATATATATATATATATATATATATATATATATATATATATATATATATATATATATATATATATATATGAATATGTATGTATATGTATATGTATTTATTCACTGTGCAAGGTAGCATATACTTACTTAATAGTTTTCGTACTTGGAGCACATAAGGCCATCACCAAAGAACGCCAGTGTTGTCTGTCCGCTGACCATTTCTGTATTTTTTTCACCCGATGACCAGCCTTGATCTTTCATCTCTTTCTCCACCGACCTCCTCCATGTCTCTTTCGGGCGTTCTCTTTTCCTCTTTTCACCACATTGCGATCCGGGGAATGGCTGTTGGATCCATTCTGCATACATGACCTATCCATCGCCACCTTCTGCGTTTGATCTCAGTCGAGATTGGTGTAGTGTTTGTTCGGCGATACAGTTCGTCACTTTCCACGATTCGGACCCATAGAGGAGTACTGCAATAACATTGCTCTTAAAAATACGAATTTTAGTTTTTGTACTGATCTTGTTGGGTTTTCAGATGTTTTTGAGTGAGGCAAACATTCCCCTGGCTTTTGCTAGTCTGTTGTTGATATCCCATTCAGAGTTTTCATCTATTGTGATTTTACTTCCCAGGTAAATGAATTCAGTCACTTCTATGTTTTTATTTTCGATAGTAGCAGGTTGTACTGAGGTGATACTCAATTTCATGAGTTTGGTTTTATCGATATTAATGCTCAGTCCAATCTGTTTGCTTTTTTATGTGAGGTCTAAAATTTTACATTGGATGTGTTTGTGTCTTTGAGCTAGCAAAGCAATATCATCTGAAAAGTCTCGGTCTTCGAGATTTTCTGTAAAAATCCACATGAGACCACTCTTTTCACTGTTTACCGTTTCCTTCAGTAGCCAGTCTACAAATAGTAAAAAAGTTACGGCGACAACAAGCAGCGCTGTGTCACTCCTGTATTTATCGCCAATTGGTCTGATAGGTCTGTTCCGCATATGATTTTAGCACTGAAATCCTTGTACAACATCTTGATGATAGATATGATCTTATCTGCAATGCCGTAAGGAGCCATAATCTTCCATAATGCTGTTCGATTAATACTATCGAATGCTTGGGTAAAGTCTATGAAAATCGCATAAACTGTTGTGCTCCACTCGTTGCTTTGTTCTATGATTTGCCGAATCGTGGAAATCTGATCAGCACCGTATCTACTGTTTCTGAACCCTGCTTGTTCTTTGCGCAATAGTCTGGCCACTTTTGTTGTTAACCTGTTCAAAATGACGGCTTAGGACTTAACTTGTTGCTGATAGTAGCATGATACTTCTCCAGCTGTTACAGTTTGCCAGATCACCTTTCTTAGGCAGTTTGACGATAAGCTTTCCATATATCTGGGGCTATTTCAGATTGCCAAATATTACCGAGGATTGTCGGTAGTGCCTTGGGAGTCAGCTCTTGTTCTGCTTTGAGCAATTCTGCATAGATTTGATCTGCGCTTGGCGCCTTCCCATTCTTCAGTGACTTGATTGCATTCTTCACTTCATCTAACGTCGGTGGCCCCGTTTCAATATCGAGCTCAAATTGCGCGGGTTGTATAGACGCCTCAATTTCTGGTTCATCTCTGTTAAGAATTTCCTCAAAATGCTCTTTCCAACGTTTGATTTTATTTTTTTCGTTTGAGATGATGTTACCCTCTTGGTTTTTCACTGGTTGGTTTGGCGTATTCAACGCACCCACCAGTGACTTGATGATTTTATAGAGTGTTGCCATGTCTTGTTTAGAAGCTGCTGTTTCTGCTTCGTCTGGCATATGCTCTACATTCGCTTTTTTGTCTGATCGTGCCATTCTCTTTACTTGTTTATCTGATTCGGTATAGGCATTTTTCAGCTGATGTTTTAGGCGCTCTGATTTTGTTGCAAGTATTTTCTTTTTGTTTTCTTTTCTTTCATCTATTTTCTCCCTTGTCCGAAGAGATATCCATTCCTCCTTCTTGCGTCTTTTTGTGCGAAGCACGTTCCTTCCCACTTCCAGAATTGCTTGGTTGAACTTGTCAAAGCTTGCAACGAAGCATATAAAGCTTTACTTCGCAAAATCTCCACTTTTAGATGGGACTCGAGTCCGGAGCAGGGGAGCTTCACAAAAAGGTTGCGAACTGTGCTAGATACGTAAAAGCTCATGGGAAGATGTTAAGTTGAACTGTAGTTGAAGGCTGAATAAAATGCTAACTACGTTCCACTTCTTTTAATATTTTCCAAAAAGCCTGGGATGGAGAAAAACACTCCAGTCCCATAACAAACACTGTGAGATTCGATCACATGGGAACAGAATGTAGAGATCTGACACGTGTAAATCAAGCTTGCTCATTACATAAGAGTGGTTATTGCCATCCCCCTCCTTCCGCCCACTAGATGGGTCCCAACCTCACACACTCAACATCGAGGTTACCAAAAATAATTTCAAACCATCGATATTTTGACAATACGATCGTAAATCTCGGAGATTTACGCAAATAAACCTAATACTACCAGGGATTTCGCCTGCAGTATTCACAATCAGATAACATGCTATACTGACCTTAGACTAAGGCAAATGATAAGATCCAATTGCCTGAAGTAAAGAACACAATACAAATTTTATTGTTTTACCCGCAAATCCTACAAAATACGACTAGATAATCTTTAAATTCTAATACTGATTGAATTTAAACTTAAAATGTGAAAAACTTTCACTGCAATATGATTTCTCGTGCCTTGGGCAAATTACGGGCCCATGGGCACGGTGGGCATGGTCATCATGGACCGATCCCCTAGTTGCCGGTGATGGTACGGGACTACGGGAACAGTAGGTGCCGTGTATGCCCCCCCCCTTTTTTCTGACTCTAGGGTCCGAAAAGAGGACGATGGCAGGTAGCTGGGTAATAGGACCATGGTGACCCTGCCTGAACAAAATAAAATACATCTAAAATGGAAACCATTCTTGAGATTAAACTAACGTCCATGCAAGTGAAAATATCAGTTCTGTGGTGATTAAAAAACACTTGCTTAACGGTACTCAAGGTACGACAACAAAGTCTGAAAATGTCACTGCTTCTTGCCCTTGAACCCGTTGTTGTGTCCTTTGGCAAATCCCCCCTTTTGTTTGCCTTTGCCTTTCAGTTTTGGAGCGGGTTGCCTGTAACCAGAGTAGAAGGCTTCGTAATGATGGTTTCCGCAGCAATGAAGGGGCCTAAAGAGTAAAGACCCGACAACTCGTTCTGCGAAAAATCTTTAAGCTAATAATTGACGAATGAGGGAGAGGACCAACAACCTGTTTTAGGTATATCTACCAAAGACACATTACGGGGAGCCCTGGGGGAATTTGCTATCTGGCGGACATGATGGGCTTTAACTTTACATTCGTTTTGTAGGCCCGTATCGGTCTGTGCCCGTTCATAAGCTGCCAAAATGACCTTTTTAATATAGTTTTAGATGGTCCGTTTAGAAAGGTCTTTGTTGAATTTTGGCATGAAAGAAATAATGAGGGCTTTTTGATTTTCTGAGCGATAAGCTTCCGAAATCGAAAGATATTGACATAGTGCTTTGACCGGGCACAAAGAAACGCGATCCTCAGCCAATTGTTCCCCTTGAAGGGCCGGGAGCGTAATATGGTAGAAGGTGCCCCGACCTTGGGAAACAGTATGTGTCTTACCCATGAAACCGGCTCTGGAAGCAAGGAACACTCTATTCCACTCACCATTTTCTTTTATTATCTCTGTCCAACGCATGGATTTCGCCGCTCCTCTTACCGGACGATAAGGCTAACAGGAAAGTGAATCTTACCGTGGCGTCTTTTGCGGAAATGTTTTCTTCCGCGAAGTTCTCTGGGCACTGTAAATAACGTAATACCAGAGACAGATCCCATTGGGCAACATTGGACTGTAGAGGAGGGGAATTTACCTTGAAATGTCTGATTAACTGTGACAAGGCCGTATCCTCACCCGGGTCATAGCCAGTAGATGCCTTAAGTCTCGAGCCAATAACGGCTCGATAACCTTCTATAGACCCTACCTTCAGTTGACCTTCCGTGAAAAGCTTGTACAAAAAATCTGCTACCACTGCTGGAGTCGCTTGAAAGGGGTCTAGCTTAGAGGTAGCGCACCAAGAGGCAAACTTGTTCCACTGCGACCTATAAACTTTCGCTGTGGATTGCTTATGGCTGTTAACTACCTTTTCCACTACCTGCTTGGAGAAACCTTTTTTCTCTAGGAAGGATTGGTTAGGCACCACAGGTGTAGGTTCATTAACTGTGGAGACGGGTGGAAGTGTCGCCAATGGGGTTGGGATAAAAGTTCTCTGTGACAAAGTATCGGGATGGACTTGATCACCTTGCACCGCAGGAGCAGGGTAAACCACGGAGCCTCTGGGGACAACGGGGCTATTTGTAACAGAGATGGGGGTCTCAGTTCTAATATTCTTTGCAACACCTGTAGCAGAATGGCTTGAGGAGGGAAGGCATAGAGTACTTCCTGCAGAGGTCATGGGCACTTTAACGCATCCACTGCCCAGGCTGCTTGATCCGGGCATGGGGGTACGAACCTGGGTACTGAGTTGTCAACGCATTGGTGAATAGATCTAACGTGTCACTGGGGATTCACGTGTCACTCAACGGAAGGATGACTGGGCTAGGCACCACTCTGTGTGGATGACTTGACCCGTCCTGGACGCTAATTCGGCCAGCACGTTTAGTTTCCCTGACAGGTGACGTGTTACGATGGAGATCTTGCATTCCCGTGCCAGAAGAAGGATTTGAGAAGTCAGGGTCGACAGCTGAGGGGATTTGGTTCCACCTTGTTTGTTCAGATACGCTACTGCTGTAGCGTTGTCCAGAAGAACTCTGACACTCTTGCCCCCGAGATGGTTCGAGAGCTTGTTCAGAGCTATCCATACCACTCGGAGTTCCAGCCAGTTGATATGGTATCTGCAAAACGTTGTTGGCCATTTTCCCCTCCACATCTGACCCTGACAGTGAATTCCCCACCCCTCCCTGGAAGCGTCCGTATGGAGCTCTATATCCGGGGAGGGGCATGAAAGGGGACCCCTTCGTTCATGGTAACCGGGTCGCACCTCCATTGGAGAAGGGAGAGTGCGGAAGGGGACACTGTCATCGCGGCCTTGGGGGACCGTCCCTTTGTTAGGGCTTGTTTTACCCGTGGTTGGAATTGTAATGTAAGCGGCCTAACGGAACCGTCTTCTCGGTTGCTACTAATAAACCTAGTAATGACTCCATAGCCTGTACCCTTACCTTTCGGTTGGCAGAAATGTTCTGGATAGACCGAGAAATTTTCTGCTGCCTGTCTGTTGTGGGGAATGCCCGGGCTGCTGACAAGTCCCATCGTTCCCCCAAGAGAATAATGTCTTGTTTTGGGGTCAATTCTGATTTGGCCAGATTTACCACAAGACCTACCTGTATCGCCTTTTGACCAGCTGGATTGTTTGGTGATAGGCTATGTCCCGTTGAGTATGTGCTAGAAACCAATCGTCTAAGTATTGGAACACTAGCATTCCCTGGAGACGTGCCCATGCTTTCAGGACCCGCATGATCTTTGAAAACACGTACGGGGCTGATGAGAGGCCGAAAGGGAGTGCCAGAAACCAAAAACGTTTTCGACTTATTTGGAAACATAGGTACTTCCTGGCCGAGTGGTGTAGGGGGACATGTAGGTAGGCGTCGGATAGGTCTATCGATGTGCCCCACATCCGTTCCCGTAACATTGCTTTCATAACCTGTGCCGTATTCATCTGGAAGGAGGTTATTTGTAGGGACTGATTGAGGGACGATAGATCTATCACCAGCCGCCATCCCCCTGACTTTCTGGGTACCAGAAAGACTCGGCTGAAGAAGCCTGCTTGGTTTTCTGGCATTTCCTCTATAGCCTGTTTTGCCTGTAAGTCCTTCAGCATTTCTTTCAGGGCTAAGTCTTTTTCTGATCCCTGCTGATAAGCGGTGGCCAGGATGCCTGGAGCTTGGAGCGTTAAGGGAATGGTTGGCTTGAGTCCCCTCGGGCCCTTCTTAAAGGGGAGGCGGTAGTCGTTCCTGAGCCACCGGACTACTTTCCGGGAAGCCCCTAACTCCGCCCAAGCTTGCCAGAACTCGCCTAGCCTTCCACCTACGGGCAAGGATGTGTTGCAGGACAGTAGTTCTTTTAGATCGTTTAAGCCAGAAAAAGTATCACCAAGAGACGAGTCCCTCGTCTCTGAGCGGTACTTTGGTTGGCTGCTACCTGTGCTGCTGGGTATGCTGTCCCTCCGGTTCATTGTCTCCCGATTGCTTGGACCCTTTCTGCGGCGGGGACTGCACCTGGAAACTGGGCCGAGAGTGATCCGCAGAAGATTGTCGTTGCTTCTTGTGCTTTGCTGGTTGGCGGAACGAGGCACGCGACATCCTTGGCATCAAAGTGAAATCCTGCGACAACGATCTACTCTCCTGGTTTACTCTCTAGACTTCTACTGGGGGGAACATTTCTTTCTCACCCAGGATGGGGGTGTGTCTTAAGTCGCGAAGTCCCTTGATGCTTGACCAGCAGTGCTGGAGGAAGGCGTCCCGTCTTAAGAATACCATTGACGTCACCAGGAAGGTAGAGATTTTCACGACGTCACGGGTGGCCAGAGACAGGCATTGTAAAAGCTTAGAGGACACTGGGTCACTTGAAGTTGTGTCTGTAAAGCCAGTATCGCCGACAAATTCACTGAGTCACCCGTGGAGGCAGGCAAAAATGTTCCTGGCGTCCTTTTCGACTAATGGAATGTCTGAATCCGCACGAACCGATGGCATCCACACTGTTCTCTTGGTTGGCTGATCCAGTGCCTCCATCGGGATCTGGTCGTCTGAGGTACGGTATGGGCCTGGATGCACGGAGCAGTGCTTTGAGGCATGAAATCGCGATAACGTGCGGCCCTCACTGGCATCCATCTTTTTAAACTCGTTTGACCGTACTGTCACTGCGTTCGTGATGCCCTCGCTCGTGGATAGGGCAATGACTGAGTCGTGGTGGGGCAGCGACGTCTGGGATGTCATCCGAATGGGGGGGGGGGTGTCATCCTTTTCCAGACATGGGGTGCCACAGGTAACATTAGCGATGGGGGCTATTTCCTGTATGGCATCTCTAAACGGGGCGTCTTCTGGAGCGATGGACGATGACGTCACGGAGGGTGTTCCCTCTTCCCCCGGAGATGAGAGGTCGGGAGGAGACGGGGTCCTGATCGGGCGACGGCCTGCTGCTGCTGGGTCGTGCCATAGGCGCTGACCATGACCTCGGGAACGTACAGAGTCCATCTCCCGTAGGGGTAAGCGGAAGTGAGCCGGTGCTGAGAGCTCTTGGGACACTTCTCCGGCCTCTTCCTCTTCGGACTACTGTCTCCGAGAAGGCTCTGAATGACTTTGGCTTTTTGCGTTTGAGTTTGGTGCCCGCTGTATCTGACTCTGCCCTGGTATCCAAACGGATGGGCATTGACACCTGCTGTAGAATGACTGAACTCGCCTTTTCCATTGTGCTAGAGGTGTAGTCTGGTACAATAAAAAGGAAGGGGGCTTTGCGTCTGCTCCTTCTACGGTCGTTCTTTGCCCTGTTCCTGTAAATTGCACGCCACTCTCTGTGGGTTAACTGTTCACACTCAGAGCAGGTATTCGCCTCCACACACAGGGCCAGACCCCGATCTGTTCTGCAGTGATCACACACTGAATGAGGTTTGAGCAAAGTGGGCGGGTGTGAACACGGCAATTCCTTCGTGTTTGACCGTAGGGTGGCCTCTGTCATGTCTGAAAAGCAAGCAGAAAGAAGAGACAATAAGAGACTGCATCAGTGAATACAAGGCAACAGCTAAAAACAACGCTTAGGCTATCGCTCTCAGTGATATGCAGTGCTTTAACTGAATTACATCATCTAAAATAATCGCAATGTTGATGATTAAGATGAATAAAGGCGAAAAACTCGTATTTCTGGGACATGTACCCCTATGAGCCCATGTTCCCATAGGTCCCACAGTCCCATGCTCCCATATGAGACCATGTTCCCATAAGGACCCTGTGCCCCTATGGGACCGTGAACTCATAGTCCCATGGTACCCTACGGACCCATGTTCCCATGAGACCCATAGTCCCATGCGTCCCATGGGGACAGGATCCCATGCGGAGGCATGAGACGTCCCATAAGTCCGTAATAACCAGTTTGGGAATACGTGGGATTACGGTCCCTGTGGTCACGTGGGCCGTTGCTATGGTCCCCAAAAGGGGCCTACGGTGGGACTATGCCCGTTTTGAGACCCACGACGGGCGTGTGGTCCCAAGGGTGCCACAAGCTCGAAAAAACGTCTCAAAACAGCTTTTTTCGCCCGGACAAAATTCTGAAATTCTGCAGAGCTTGCAGATAGAAAAAGTCCTGTTTGGAGTGCAAGCTTTAGCAAAAAAACCGGCCATTCCTGCTATGGAACGGTAAGCTGTAAAAGCTTAGAGTCTGAGGAGGCAATGCGGACTGCAAAGACTCTAAACAACTCCTGAGGGTGTGTGCTCGAACCAGTGCGTGTAAACACTCGATCTTGCAGCTTCTGGTGAAGAAAAAGAGGCAAACTTCTCGGGACTATCGACATGTCACCGCTTACGTGCAAACTCAAATTCTGCCAGACCGAAGTTACAAGTGCTGTATTTGCCTAGAAACTGAACCAAATTTATCCAACTTCCAGAGAATGATAAAGTAGTCCTTTATTAGTTAAATAAACTAAATAAAAAGCAAATTCGCACCTTTCCACTAGTTCCCCAACGAAAAATTCGTGGAGCACACAGAATGGCGTGTGTTTTCAAACACACGCTTAAAGGGAATGCCCATTGTCAATCATAACGAAATACCAGAGGATTCCCTCATTTTGATTGGTTGATGGATGGATGGCGGGGTAGGCTATTCTGCAGTCACAAAAGTTTGGTTTTATTCTGCGTGAAAGGTTAAAACCGAAAGAGAACCCATCTAAAAGTGGAGATAAGCGAATTCAAAGCTTTTGCGAAGTAAAATCAAATACTACATAGATACAAAATGTGGTGGTCCTTGGGCCAGTATTGCCAGGGGAGTAGTAAAGACACAACGACGGACCACTAAAGAAAACAAGTTTGTCCAAGGACAGAGTCCCAGCTTACGAAAAGCAATAAGACCCAATTCCAGCGTGCATGAGTAAGGGAATTTTCCTGAAAAATTGGGCTTCAAAAGATGAGAAGGCAAAGAGCTAGCCCAATAATTAATTTAGCACCGGACCAGAACATAGACCGATAAATGCATACAAAGATTTTCTTTCCCAGAAAAATGGGCAACAGATTTTTTGTATCGCTGCTAGACTGGATAGTCTGCCATAGATACCTTCAAACAACACTAGCATTTCGGACCAGTGCGCATAGTTATGTAACTTGCCTTGATGCGCGGTTCTTATTCTGGACCAGTGCGCATGTTTATTTAAGTTGCGTTGATGCGCAGTTCTTATTTTGAATAGTGCGCATGTTATTTAAGTTGCGTTAATGGGCAGTTCGCATTTCGAAATAGTGCGCATGTTTATTTAACTTGCGTTGGTGCAAGGTACTTATTTTGGTCCAGTGTGCTTGCTTATTTAGCTTGTGTTGCTGTGCGGTTCGCATTTCGGACCAGCGCACTTTTTTTAACTTGTGTTGATGCGTGGTTCGCATTTTGGACCATTGCACATATTTATTTAACTTGTGTTGATGATCGGTACTTATTTTGGACCGGTGCAAATGTTTATTTAACTTACGCTTATGTGCGGTTCGCAATTCGGACCAGTGTGCATGTTTATTGAATTTGCGTTGATATCCGGTTCGCATTTCGGACCAGTTTACCTGTTTCTTTAGGTTGCGTTGATGCGCAGTTCGCATTTTGGACAAGTGAGCAGGTTCATTTAACTTGCGTTGACGCGCGATTTGCGTTTCGGACCAGAACGCATGTTTATTTAAGTCCCGTCGATGCCCGACTCTTATGTCTATTCAACTTGCGTCGATTCATGGTTCTTTTTTTCGGACAAGTGCGCATGTTTGTTTAACTTGCGTTGATGTGCGGTGCTTATTTTGGACCGGATCGCATGTTTATTTAACTTCCGTCGATGCGCGGTTCGCATTTCAGGCCATTGCCCATGTTTATTTAACTTGTGTTGATGCGTGGTTCTCATTTCAGACCAGTGCGCATATTTATTTAACTTGCGTTGATGCGCGGTTCGCATTTCGGACCACTGCGCATGTTTATTTAATTTTCCTCGATGTGCGGTTCGCATTTCGGACCAGTGCGCATGTTTCTTTAGGCCGCGTTGATGCGCGGTTCGCATTTCAGACCACTGCGCATGTCTATTCAACTTACGTCGAAGCGTAGTTCTTTTTTTCGGACCAGTGCGCAAATAAAATCGAAAATAAATGAAATCTGATAAAAACTGTAGGAGGAAATGCATTTTGAATTTTTTTCTTCAAAATTCTCTCATCGACTGAAAAATACAGGCCATATTAACCCTAAGCATGCCTTAGCCACAAAATAAATGATGTTTGATCAAAACTGCAGGAGAAAATGCATTTTGAGGTATTTTCATCAAAAATTCCCCCAAAAATCAAAAGTTCCCAAGTCGAGTCAAATAGCACAAGCCGTGTGCGAGACCTACCTAAGGATGCCTCATAGCAAAAAAATAAATGAAATCGGATAAAAACTGTAGGAGGAAATGCAATTTCGAGTTTTTCTTCAAATATTCCCAAAAAGCGCAAGTCGTATTCTCAACCCCTTAGGGATGCCTCAAACCAAAAAAAAAAAAAAAAAAAAAAAAAAAAAACTGTAGGGGGAAATGCATTTTGAAGTTTTTTTTCTTCAAAAACTCCCTAAAAATACAAAAATTGCCCGATCGACTAAAAGCACAAGCCGTATCCACTCACACCAAAATAAATGACATCGAATCAAAATTGTATGGGTAGATGCATTTTGAATTATTTTCGAAATTTTTGCTTCAAAAATTCCCCAAAAATACAAACTAAAAAAGCACAATCCGTGTGCACGACCCTTTAGGGGTGCCTCATGTCAAAAATAAATGACATCGGGTCAAAAATGTAAGAGGAGATACATTTTAAAATTTCTTTAAAAATTCGCCAAAAATTCAAAAATCACCCGATCGACTAAAAAAGCACAAGCAGTATGCACGACCGCTTAGGAAATCCTAACACCAAAAATAAATGACATCGAATCAAAATTGTAGGAGTAGATGCATTTTTTTCAAAATTTTTCCTTAAAAAAATCCCCAAAAATACAAAAATTGTCCGATCGACTAAAAAAGCACAAGCCGTATGCACGACCCTTTAGGGGTGCCTCATACCAAAAATAAATGACATCGGGTCAAAAATGTAGGAGGAAATACTTTTTTTTTCTTTAAAATTCGCCAAAAATTCAAAAATCACCCGATCAACTAGAAAAGCACAAGCCGTATGCACGACCCCTTAGGGATGCCTCACACCAAAAATAAATGACATCGGATTAAAATTGTAGGAGGAGATGCATTTTGAAACAAAGTTTACAGCGAACTAACTAACTAACTAGCTAACTAACTAACTAACTAACTAACTAACTAACTAACTAACTAACTAACTAACTAACTAACTAACGGACGCCACCCGCAAACCGATAGGAATACCCCAGCTTACGTGTAACGTAAGCTGGGCTAAAAAAAGGTCCGAAACATTGGCCCCCGTAAAACCTCAATATAAATATTATGGTTTTTTTCACATTGTTGCTTTAGCCAGGTTTGGCTTAACGAAACTTGTTCTAAACCGTACTATATTCAGTTACGTCTGGAGGCTTCGGGTTAAAAGTGGGAAACGTTACCAGCGCTGGTGTTAGCCCTGTACTGAGTGTGGCAACCTTTTCGCTGGCGCCGTGACATAGTCTAGCCCGGTCAGAACCCGCTCGGTTGTACAGCTGGGCTAAATTTGAAACGGTCGTTCTCCAGCAACTAAAACGAGGCGCCACGTCACAGATTCATCTGTGTTGCCATAGCAACCATTCGCATACGTTTTTCCAGCACTGCGTGCGCAGCATGTCACAGAAAATAACTGTTTAAATTCGTTTAAAGTGCGCAACGTGACACTTAATTGCACACCGTCCAGTATTACATGCCATTATTCCCCGAGTAAAACACGACAAAATTAACATTGACAAACATTTGCAAACGTGATGTTAAGATCTTTTCATATTTTGGCACTTCGTACACCAGAAGGAACAGAGACGCCCCCTGATGGCATACGTCAACTACGTTTACCATTTTTAATGGAGCAAGTTAACGACATTTACTCGAGCACGTTCTATGGAGTTATTCGCCTAAATTGAATACAATTGCCCAGCACACGTGTCTTGGTGTTAATTGCAATTGACCCTAAGAACTTCTGCAATTCTACGCCAGTTATAATGATGAGAAAAACTACTGTGAACTTCCGTTTGAAGACAGACAAAAAAGGCAATTTAATCGTTCAAGGACACACAGAAGCCATTCAATCTATGCCTCCCCCCCGCCCCCCCCCCCCCCAATTGCTTCCCGTCCCCAGCAGTCTCGTGTCTGTCTTTGTAACTAGTAACGTCAACGGAAAAAAGCCACAGGAGATTATTATCAAAAATTTATTTCACAGTAACTACCACATAAAGAATAAAGTAAATTACAACAAAACAAAATTCATTTCAAATTGGAACTCGCAGACAGAGAAAGTAACTGATCCAAGAAGCGTCATGGACATTATGAAGATCGTGATTTACATCTGCATAATTAAAGGAGTTTCTTGTTCACCTTATAAAGATAAGATTGTATGTTGCATGGATTAGTCATGACATTCACGTACAACGACAGCAGTCATAATCACAGCTCACAGGAGGTAAAGGACAGACGTAAAACGTACAACACTAACTGCATAAATAGACGCATAAAATAGAAAGCAATACAGTAGCCGTTAGAAAACAAAACCTAAAATCATACATGGTTTGATTTTACAGTTCTATCACAGAAAAGTGTAACTTGTTTTTTTTTCTCTCGTAAAATATTATAAATTACTGCATCATGAACACGTTTGGATACACAAACTTTATATATATATATATATATATATATATATATATATATATATATATATATATATATATATATGCACACATACATATAACTTTTAAATGAGTATGGATATATCTCATGTAGAACTCTGCTATGTGAAAACGTTGGAAAATTTTTGCACAAAATGTTGTCCGTCTTTTTCTCTTTAAGCAATGACTTAATTTATACAAATTCAATATACTGGAAGCACACTGTTCAGACTGGTCACCGTGTCAGCTCCGCAGCCTCCTTCCCCACGATTCTCAGACAAACAATCTCAACATTTTTGCCGAAAAAAAAAATACACCGAAAAAAGACAGATCTGCATTTTATCTTTGTGGTTTAGTCTTCAAAACAATATTATATTTTCACTGTTTGTCTTTCAAAAAATAAAAAAAAAGAAAAGAAAGAAAAAAACGTATCAACATATGCATTGGTCGCTCATATTGTGACGACTCGCTTATCCCTGGGAAAGTTCACGGGTGACACCCCGGCTGTAAGCAGCAGGTCGTTGAGCGGGGCGTGGTCGACGGCGGTCAGATCAAAGTGCTGGTAGTGGACGATGTTACCTGTCAATCAAAAACACTGTAGCGCTAACATTCATATTCTAGAGTCCTTTTCTAAGGGAGCATCGAACAGCCACGCGAGCGACGGATCTCTAAGCCATGTCTGTACTACTATTGTTATTAAAAAGATTAACAAACAAGCTTACATGAAAAGCGGATTCAGTTTGAAGCAGGGAAGTGAGCAGGTATGGAGCAGTGGATTGAGGTGGGGCGTAGGGGGAAGTGAGCAGGCATGGAGCAGTGAAGTGAGGTGAGGCGTAGGGGAAGTGAGCAGGTATTGAGCAGTGAAGTGAGGTGGGGCGTAGGGGGAAGTGAGCAGGTATGGAGCAGTGTAGTGAGGTGGGGCGTAGGGGGAAGTGAGCAGGCATGGAGCAGTGTAGTGAGGTGGGGCGTAGGGGGAAGTGAGCAGGTATGGAGCAGTGAAGTGAGGTGGGGCGTAGGGGGAAGTGAGCAGGTATGGAGCAGCGAAGTGAGGTGGGGCGTAGGGGGGAAGTGAGCAGGTATTGATCAGTATAGTGAGGTGGGGCGTAGGGGGAAGTGAGCAGGTATGGAGCAGTGGAGTGAGGTGGGGCGTAGGGGGAAGTGAGCAGGTATTGAGCAATGCAGTGAGGTGGGGCGAGGGGGGGGGGGAGGAGTAAGGGGAAGCGTCCTCTTCTTGTTTTTGCTCAGGTACGCGGACCTCTGGCCTGGTAGTCCATCTTTTTCTGCACCTCCCCCCCCTCCATTCCCGCTGTATATTATGCCACCACAAGTAGGCGGGATAACTGGGAGGGGGGGAGACGGTGGGGGGAGGGAGAAGTCCAGTGGATGCCCCCGCTATACCTGGCCCGAGAAAGGGAACCCGGCCGTCGGTCCATGTCCATGCCACCATAAGCTGGCACGATGCGGGGTTTGGGGGGGGGGGGATGGGGGTGACGGGTGGAGTCCAGCGGAAGCCACCCATTATACCTGGCCCGAGGATGAGAGCTCATGCGGTACTTCATGCTACTATAAGCTGGCACGATGCGGTAGGGGAGGGGAGGGGAGGGTAGGGGGAGGAATCCAGCGGATGATCCCCCTCTATACCTGGCCCGAGGATGAGAGCTCCGCCCTGTTGGTCCATGTCTCCCTGCATCTCGCGGTACTTCATGCCTCGCCACGTTGACTTTATAACGCCAGTGAAGAAATTCGACTTGACGTGTGGACTAGCTGCAAAACAGAGTCGATCAATCATGGGACACCTCACTAGCGGAAAGTGCGAACCACGCCCAATCCTGACATACAAGCAACTAATTGTAATTGTAACTGAAAATGTCAGCATGGTTAAACGATCCACAAATAAACAAAACAAAGACTATTGAGAAGTTAAAACAACCAGATGAGAGGTCTGCCCTGACCATATCACAGATATTCCTCCAAATGCCTGCCGCCCACCCATGTTCCTTTACTCGTCCAAGTAACAGAATCAATCGGCGCGTTTAGTTTGCCTGTCAGAAGGGGATGAGAAAAGGGCGAGGGTTGCTCACGTTTACGTAAGTTGGCCTTCTCCACCATGGCTTTCTCGTAGAGACCAATGGCTGTGTAAATCGCGCGCGTCTCGTCTGTGTACAGTAGACCCGAGTATTTCGTTACTTCCCGGAACGGCTGCAATAAGAACAACAACCACTTTATCTATTAACACAACGCATAAGCGTGCACTTTGTCATGTTCTGTTGTAATCAGAAAATTAGTTAATAACTGGTCACTCAACTTGCTGTAAATTGAGAGAAAAATAAGCGCGGAGGGGGGGGGGGGGGGGGGGGGAGGGGGCGGTGGTAATGTTCCAACCAAAGCCGAAGTGCTGAGATGAACGAATGACTCTCATCCTCTTTGCTTCACCTTACATTT
>CATKHT010000129.1:0-13976 GCA_949752745.1 Protula sp. h YS-2021 | reverse complement strand
CTCTTAAATTACACTAACCTCCGAAGCGTAACTGACATGTTGTAACAAAAAAGTAGGAAAAAAAACACCCACATTACATAATTAAATTTATTGTCATTTTCAATTAACTATTTCTGTGTTCATATACGATCTGGAAAGGCTCAAACACAAAAGCGTGCGATTTTTTATTTTTTTGCATTTTTTATTATTATTATTTTTTTTAACATCGCCTTAATTATCACCATCTTTGGTGAGAAATGGGAGAGTTGTGAGTCTGCCACTTATTCCGTCTGATTGTATTATTTCAGTCGTAGAAAATCTAACAACAACAGCGAAGACCGAATACAACCTACACTACCGCCCCCCCCCTCGGCTCCCCCCCCCCCTCCCGTCCCCATCCACTTACGTCCCCAGACGCGCACACCAGGTCTCTTTTATTCAGAAAACCCTGGATCCACAAACGTCTGTCAACTAAATTCTATTATGGTATGCAATCTGATATGAAAGGAAGCGCACTGTGACTCATTCCCTCGCTCCCCCCCCCAACCCCCCCCCCTCGCCCGCCCCACACCCTCATAGGACAAGATACGCGTCGGACTGTGACCCCCCCCACCCCCTCTCCCCATCCCACCGTCACAGAACAGGATACGCATCGTGACTTCTCGACAATATGTCTGTAGACATGCTGTATAGCTGTCTACAGACATGTGTCGTATATAGTAGACATGCGCAGTGACTGTCCACAGATATGCATTATGACATGTGACGTGACCCCTGACAAGCGAATTTATATGGAGACAGGGAGGGTTTCCACCACCTCTCAGTCCTCCCCCTCCCCCACCCCCCCTACGGACAAAAAAGCTAAGGGCGTAATTTAAGCGACCCGCATAATTTATAGCCAAATTAGCTGCTATATTTGCTTCAGTTTTAGGTATTAAGGACCAGTGTTAGTGTAAGGGATCGGGGTAAGCTTTGGTTTCAGGCTTGAGATTAGGACCAGTTTACCGAGAGGATAGTGTTGATAAAAAAAATTAGGTGGATCCCAAAAAGCTACACCTTTATCCAACAATATAATCAAATAAATAAATAAGGAATGTTAATATCGGCTAATTTGGAAAATAGTGTTGTTTATCAACTGGGTCTCTCGTACTGTCACAACTAAGTGTTTTACGTGAGTGTACCGCGGCGTCAACCCTCGCTACAGACTCGAGATTTTAGCGACAGTTTTGAGCGTTCGCCCAGAGGACGTTGGGCCCAGTTAGTACATGGTAACGTCAAAAATTGGACCACATTTGGGGTTGGTCCAAAGTAGTACGAATTCTGGGGTGTTCTAATGAAAAGTGGTCTGAATTCCGGCATTTTCTAATTTCTTGATTTCTCCATAATGAGAGTGAATTCAGAGGGAGATTGACGAAATATGGTCTTATTTTCGGTGTGGTCTAACTTCCGGGGTGGTCTAGACCTGGGGTGTTTGTGTACATTGATGGGTGTCACTACCCCCCACCTCTCATTACCTCCTACTTATCACTACCTCCTACCCCTCACTACCCTCCTCTCAACCGAATAAACACACAAACAAACCCAAAAAAAAAAAAAAAAAAAAAAAACAACAAAACAAAGCCTGTTCTGGATATGAATAATTCTCATAAAAAACTCTTACCTGTAAATTCGCCAAACATTTTACTCTGCAGCGGGCAGCGTTTACAACTTTCTCCCATTCTGTCCATCCTGACACTAACATTGGCACTAACATACAGCCACTCAATGACAAAATTACATACATATGAAATATCCACATGCCATATTTGTTAATTCCGAAAGACATTGTTGCCACTTTCACAGTTAACATTCCTGTGTGTGTGTGTGTTTTTTTTTTCTATAAAACTTGAAATACTATATGAAACCTCTTAGAATATATAAGATCAGCATCGCGGATGACGTCATTCGTTTGATGACATCATTAACAAACGGAGTGTGTATAAAATTTCACGCTCAGATCTTTAAAAATATACCAACGGATTGCTATCGTCTTTCACCGGCTTTATTTCTATTTTAGTGCTTTTTATGAAAGTGAAATATTCAATTATTCCATGCGTGAATAAAATAGCCATATTAATTGTTAATTTAAACATATTCCAATTCTACATTCAGATCCATTAATTTAATTACCATTAATAAAATGTCACACCAAATTAACAGCAAGGATTAAATATATCCATTCTGAGCGTTCACTACCTTTTGCTCAAGTTAAAATATTGTTCTAGCTTCGACCAATAACACCATTTGATGCGATTCCTTTATGTTCTTTAAAGGGAACCCAGAAATCTCTTTTCAACAGGGACTGTAATAAACTTTTCCTTCATATATGGAATATACATATATAGGAAATCTTTAAGGCGAATATAATGTAACATTTTTTTCTTCTTTGAACCATTTAGTGTTGAGATTACAAGTGAAAGATTGAGCGTAAAATCAATGTCCCCCCTATCTATCCACAGCAGTTACATGTTAACAGTTCATTAGGAGAATTCGAAAAACACCCCCCCATGCAGTGCTTGCTCGACATGTGTGTTTACGTCAGCCACGTGTGCTTTTGTTGTCCCACGTGGCTTTGTTATGGGGGGGACGTATAACGCTTTTTGATTAGACACCATTTGTGTCAAGCAATCTGATTGGCTAGAGGGAAAAAGCATTGCTGTATATAAAAGCGTGGTGATGGGCCACAACGCTAAAAAAAAAAAAATCATATGAAACGTTTAAGGAGGATCAAAGTGCCGCAAATTGCAGCTTCATCACTTCTTCTTTCAACCATATATAATATTTCGGCACATTTCTAAAGCAAACGCTTACTTGGAATAGCCGCAGAACCTTAAAAAAAAAGGGGAGAAAAAAAGCAACAACATTGAATTGTATAACTCATTGTGTACCTAAAGAACCGTTCAATTTAAAGAAAGAAATAATAAGCTGGTTTAAATTAAATATTTAATTTCAGTGAAAAGGTTTCCATTTGACACCATTACCGATTATTGCCTCTCAGCGATTAGTCAAGCGTGTCATTTGTTTAAAAGCCCCCTGACATTCACACCGTCACTTGCTTTTGAAGTCTGTTTCTATCGCACAAATAAGACTATGTATTTCTTAGCAATTTCACCGCCAACCCGCTCTTAAAAAAACCGCATGGCACTCATTCGAGCTTTAGAGTTCCGGGGCGGGGGAGGGGGAGGGAAGAGAGTGGAGGGGGAGGCGGGGTCGGAGGGAGGGATCTGCTGTATGATTTTGGCACTGATTTGAGCTTTGGACGGTGGGGGTAGGGGGGGATGGCAGGAAACGAACCTTTGCATGTTTTTGGCATTTATTTGAGCTTTAGAGTTCTCGGGAAGGGGGAGGGAGGGGGAAGAGGGAGGGAGGGGAAAGAGGGGGGAGGGGGAAAGGGAGTGGAGCGTTGGCAAGCGAACTTCTGCACGGTTTTGTTTCGTCTCCGGTCTCCTTCGCTATCAGTTTCAAGACCAAAACCCCACCAGGATTGTGTTTGAGGGCGTTGGGGGTCGAGGGTTGGGATGTAGCGTTGTCGCGTTCGACTTTTAAAACTGGATAGCACCTTTTATCTCAAAACCGCAGATTTGTTTTAAATAAATAAAACCTAAGGTCTGGATATTACTCCCAATTTCAACCAAACACCCCCCACCCCACCCCACCAATTAACGCTATAGGTATCCCCCGCGGCGCATGCGACTAATACCCCCAAAGAAAGGGGTACTCCCATCTAGTAAACTGCAAACGAAGTCAGAAAATGTGCGTCCAACACTCAGAAAGTAGAAAGTTGACCTGTGTATAAAGCACATTCAGGAAAGTTCATAATGTAGTGAACAAAAAGGTGCTCCCTTTCTGGTACCACAAGACGCAAATATATATATATATATAATCAGTAAACTTTATTCGAATTGGAATTTAGACCAGGAGTGGTATATGAATTTCTCAATACTGAACAAGACCAGGGGTTAAATATCAACACCTCGTGTATCCTCAATTACGAACATATGAACACCTCCAATATGGTTCATATACGGTAGTGTGTAAACCGTAGCACCTAGTTCTGTTATGAGCGTGGGAAGACGGATGGAAGTCCCACAAAGGGACCACAAAGTGACGTCGTTACCAGCGTTGTGTCGTTATAAACGAGTTCGTTACACGGAGGTTACACTGTACGTGTCAAAGTTATACTCGTCCTGTCTGCTATATACTTCATTAAGGAACAGACGTGGCCATAAGTTCCCGGCATCATTACACCCGTTCCGTGCTGCAAAACTCCATCCGACCCCCCTCCACCCACCCCCAACCCCCCCTCCCACCACCCCCGCCACCAACCAAAATGCTACTTGTTAAAAAGTGTCATGGTTTCTTACAAATTGCCCATGTCATGACATTTCGCTCTCATGCCAATCACTGTTCATTTATCGCGCGCAAGACTTGCCTAAATATCTCACACACCCCTGTCAGCTGAGCCCTCCAGTGTGTCAACTAAAATCGCCCGTCTCCTCCACGAGCAAAGCTCCAAAAAAAAAAAAAAAAACAAAACCAAAAAAACAGGTACTTGAAATCTGAGGAAAGTGGCGGGTAAAAGTAAACATGGGGATATTTTTCAAGTATCCTTTTTTTTTTTTTTTTGCTATTTATTTTTCAAAGATGTTTAGACTAATAGGTACGCCGTCAAAACCACGGGCGAACGAATCCCTCCCCCCCTTCCCCCCAGATTTCCAGACCAAGGCTAAAACAAAATTCCATGCGTGGTGTGTCTGGGGGGGGGGGGGGCTTGTTCGAAATTCTTGCGGTTTTTAGCATTAACTTGTCTATTATTATTAATTTGTTTATGTTGGTTTTAAGACTTGTTTATTTCTTAAATTTCTTTTAAGTTATAGAAGTTGTATCTCTCCGTGAGAAGGGAAGTTCCCAACAGTGGTGGATCCGGGATTTTTATTAAGGGTAGAGGGGCGAGGTGTTGGCTCCAGGAGTTTTGCTAAGGGTGGAGGGGCGGGGCGGTGGATCCAGGAGTTTTACTAAGGGGAGCGAGGCGGGGCGGTGGATCTAGGATTTTTACTAAGGGTTGACGGGCGGGGCGGTGGATCTAGGATTTTTATTAAGGGTTGAGGGGCGGGGCGGTGGATCTAAGATTTTTATTAAGGGTTGAGGGGCGGGGCGGTGGATCTAGGATTTTTTATTAAGGGTTGAGGGGCGGGGCGGTGGATCTAGGATTTTTACTAAGGGTTGTGGGGTGCACAATTTTTGTATTCGAATATGCGACACAGACGGATCCACCCGACACTCCCGAATTCGTCACCAGGGGGGGGGGGGGGGGGTGGAGGGAGGGCGGCGAGAAAGAGGTAGTCTTTTGCTAGGCAAACGCTAAAAACAGTATGGATGACACAAAGGGTGAGGGAGATATAATATCCGAAAATTACGGTTTTCGATTATTTAAACCTTTGTGGACTGATACTTAAAACATCGAATCTCCGACATATCGAAGATTCGATTAGTCGAATAAAAATTACTCAGTGTAACAAAGCATGGCACCACTGACGTCATTTGGGTTGGAAAGTTTTAAAGTCAACAAAGATCAATATAACGAATAAAGACTGTACTGTTTGCACGCAAACTGTTAATTATTAATTAAATAAAAAAATTATTTGCTTCGTCTCGTAGTTTATTTAACAGAGCCGATTAATTACATGAGGACAAAAGCATTTTGACATAACATGGCTTCCCATTGTGACGTTTTATCACAAGTGAATTACCCCTCAGTTAATTACCCCTCAGGCCCACGAGTGTGCGAACCTAGTTCATTTATGGGTGCGAATCCATGACGATATAAATTAATCATTATTTTTTTTTTATAATTGACAGAACCGTTCTACAAAAGTCATTTACTACATAAATATAGCAATCCCGTGAAGACATCCGTCTTTTGGCGATGGTTGGGTCACGTGATGGTTGGCTCACGTGATGGTTGGGTCACGGGACATGACACTTTTCTCGTTCATCATAGGACAAAAAAACACATCTCACATTAACAGAGAAAACAAATATTTCCGACTGCCGCAAACCACCCCCATCCCCCCTCTTCACCCCCCCTGCCCCCCCCCCCCCCCACATACACACACATAAAACGACCCTTAAGCCAACAAGATACACCAGACACAGCGCTACCTCGATACAACGATATAGCCAGAACTCGGCAAAAAATGTCGCTTCAACCGATGGTTTTAAACCGGGGATGTTTATATTGGTTCAGGTAATTGTGTCGCTATAAACTCTGCATGTCGTGATAGTCGATGTGTTGTAAAGATGTTGTTAATCAACTCACCCCTCCCCCCTCTCACCCCCCCCTCCCCATCCCCCCCCCCCCTTCATATGAACCCAATGTTATTACCACCACTGACTTGGTAACTTTTCAACCACGGGGGAAGATGGGGGGGAGACTTTTTAACTTCTGTTTCTTTTATCTCAAATTCTTCCGCTGCATTTGATAATTATTTTATTTTTATCGCACAGCTTTCTTGTGTGTCGAGCCGTGGCGTACCTGATTATCGCACACCGCTGTCACTGTGCACCCATGCAATGATCATGATGCGCCCCATGGTCGTTCTAGTTTATAGTTCAGTCACAGGCCGCGATGCCATCATGTGCTCATTCAGTGTAGCTCAACTCGTATGCAATTCCGACATAACGCAACCCTCCATTCAACCCCTCTCCCCCTCCCACCATCACCACATCTGCCCCTTTCTACCCTGTCTTCACCCCTCCCCCCCCCCCCCACAAACACACACACACTCCATTCTCCTTCTCAACAAGGGGGGTGGGGGTGGGGGGGAGGCAGCTCAAATTGCAGACTAATTTCATAATGAGAACCTATTTCTCAAAAGCATAATATTAAAAACTTAGCCAAAAAATAACGTATATATAAGTCAATTTCTCCCTTCGATTAGAGGTTTAAAAATTTTTCAGCCTGATTTTGCTTTTTTGCTTTGCTTTTCATTTTCAGACAAGAAGTTATTTTCTTCAGATTCCGAAACCTTTCCAAGCAAAATTTTGTTGCCAGTTCGAAATCTTTTTAGAAACAAATATAGCTTTGCTACTTACTCTATGAAACACATCCACCCCCGCCCCCCCTCCCTTCCTCCCACCCTCGCCAAGAAAAAGTGCCCAACTAAAACTGGTATTGTATATGGGCTTCAAATGACGAGGTAAGAGTTTACATGCACACATCGTTCTTATGAAACCGACACAGACGATTACGCGTTGCATAATAACAAAATCGTTTTTTTTTTTCTTTTTTTTTTTTTTGCTTTGCGTTTTGATCTTCACAACTTCAAATCAAGTGCTACATATGTGCGATATTTTGGGAGTGACAGGGCCAGTGTGGCCAGAGGACGAGTAAAGACAAAATGACGGACACGTAAAGAGAGAGAGAGAGAGAGAGAGAGAGAGAGAGAGGGAGAGAGAGACAGAAAGAGAGAGGAGAGAGAGAGAGAGAGAGAGACAGAAAGAGAAAGGAGAGAGAGAGAAAAAAAAGATTTGAAATATTTGCCCCCTACAGCTTCAATGAGAACAGGCCCAAACCCCCCCCCCCCCGACCGAAAACCCCCCGGCACTAACCCCCCCCCCCCCGACTAAACCCCCCCCGGCGGCCTTTAACCCCCCCCCCCCCGACTCAAAACCCCCCGGTTCTCAGGTCTATTTTATATTTTGTAATTGCGATACATCCAGGTTGTTAATTACACTTCAAATGCCCATTGAAGAGATCACACGGCGTTTAAAATTGCAATTTCCAAACCACTGAAGGAATTGATCATCATTATCAAAGAAACTTCATACATCCATTGATGATACCACTCAGTTTTTGAAATTGCAATTGCTCTTACGATTGATGAGTGTGTACACATTAAAAATTGCAATTCATATGCCGGTTGCGAGATCAGTCGAGTTTATAAATTACAATTTCTCTTGCGGTAGATGTGACTTACATCCATTATGATTCACTTGAATGGGTAATTTAGTGACCAAGATTGCTGTGAAAAATCATGCTACCATCATGGAATACATCACATCTGCTAAAGGGAATCCAAAGATATTGTACCAAGGGCATATGTACGTAAAGCAAAAAAAAAAAATCTAGCAAATGGCTATGTTTCGTACGAGTGCGAAAAGAGGTGGCAGAACAAATTATCATTACACATTTTCTTTGAGAACGGGGGGGTTTTGGGTCGGGGGGTTTAGGCCGCCGGGGGATTTTAGTCGGGGGGTGGGGGTTTGACGGGGGGGGGGGGGGGTGGGGGTGTTCGGTCGTGGGGGGGGGGGGGGCTAGACTCGCTTCAATACACTCTTTGTAAGGCTTCGACTTGCCAAGTGTCCGACCTTTAAACCCAGTTAACAAATGAACGTCCCTCCCCGCTCCCCCCCCCCCCCCCCCCCGCCCTGAGATGAAAGGCAAAGACCATTTCCAGTTTCCATTATTATTACAGTTCACAGGCTGAAATGAGGTTGCCACCACCTCCTTCTCCCCCGCCCCCTCCCCCGCCCACTCCCCCCCCCCCCGTCCTCCACCATCCCACGCCGCACGACCCTCTCCCTCACACAACAACAACATGGCCACCCTTTTGAAAAGCACCTCAGGTACAAGCGAGTGCAGTTGGACATCGCTACGCATATCCCCTTGGTCGCAATACCCACCCTCCCCTCTCCCCTCCTCAGCACACCCCCCCCCCCTTCTCCACCACTGAAAATGACACCAAATTTACAATATCATATGGAATTCTTTCAGATCCATAAATTTTACATCTATGTCTAACCATGCCACTAAACCTATGCTGTTCATTTTTTTTTTCTACCAGCATTTCAGAATCCTAACACTGTAAGTACTACTGTTTTTTTCTGGCCTGAAACTGCAGCCAGACCCAGTGAAATCGAAACCAGAGTTCAATTTAGGATTCTGTTGAAGTACGTAGAATTCAGGCAAACCCTTCGCAAAAGCACGCGGTTAGCGCGTAGCCTACACACGGCCCTTGAGTTCACAACCGGAAGTACGGTATTTGACGTGATTGCAGTTAGTAGTGGCATTATTATAATGCACTTTTAACTTTGCTGAGTCGTCGCCGAGACCACCAAAAACTATGCCTACGCCCTCCATTCCTAAAATAGCGTAGGCGACGCGCTCTCTCCATAAACGTGCGGAGTCACAGTGAAAAGCGCGTAGCACGCTGTGCGCATTCTTGCGCATAGTTGCGCAAAAGGCGCGTAGCTATGCACAATACGCGCTCTAAAATAAACTCTGGGACATCACACATCCTTTTTTTTTTTTTTTTTTCTTTTAAATTTTTGCATAACAAAAGGCCCCCCCCCCCCCCCACCGCCCCGCCCCCACCCAACCACCACAACGCCTCCCTCATGGCCACGTCACTGCTGTTTTCTTGAATTTCTTCACCGGGACCTCGTCTGTTTGTTTATGGCACTCTCCGTTACTGCTCACGTCCATAGCTCCTTTATTATCGCTCACACTCACGGCCGTGCCCTGCGATTCGACGCTTGCTCCGTGTGACGTACGCGTGAGTGACGTCACGGGTTTGCGTATCAATCTGACTTTCGTCGAGGTAGAATTGCAACCCGTAGGCGCAGGAACTGTTTTCAATTTCCCCTCAGTCGCTTCCTGCCTTTTCTTGGAGTAATCTTTACAGTGTATTGTGACGTCACTAAGGCGCGCATTCAGCTCACTTCCTGGGCTCGTACACGACACAGTCGACAGCTTTGGCGTCAGCCCACCGACATTTGCTGGCGCCACAACGCTGGCGCCACTCGCGGCTCTGGCGCCACCCAGTCTGATCACCTTGTTCTTGGCGTTGATGGCGCAAGGTGGCGCCTTCAGGCGGCTGGTTGGCGGTAGGTGCGAGTTGATCAAGCCGCTGGTTGGAGACGGTTGGACCGTGTAGGAGCTGCCACTGTAACAGCCAAATGTCACATAACTAGTGTCGTGTTACTATTTTTTTCTTCCTTTTTTTATAATACCGTAAATCCCGGTAGATTAACCGCGGCTAATGTACCGAATTTGCTAACCAGAAGTTCCTCCTGCGGTTTATCTACCGGTATATATATATATTCTGTTTTAAAATTAAACCACTCGATAACAAGCTAAAAACATACATTATTTTCTTTCAAATGGTCTCCCTAAGTGTTATATATAAGGCATGGCATATATATATATAATATAATATATATATAAATAATATATATATAAATAATATATATATAATATATATATATATAATATTATATATATATATATATATATATATATATATATATATATATATATATATACCGGTTCTATCTCTCACTCTCTCTCTCTCTCTCTCTCTCTATATATATATATATATATATATATATATACTCAAAGAGGTCAAGTAGTTACGACTTTTGTCAGTCCATCTGCCGAAATTATCAAAGATAATAGTCAACGGTCAAAAAAAGCAAGGTAAATAGTAAAGGATTTAAAAAACGTGATCGTTTTTAGTTAATTACGCAGAGGTCATAAGTCCACTGAGAACATCTTCATTTAAAACCTGTCAGCATATCTTCTATACCCAATGGCAAAATAAAAATATATTCAAATGAAAACAACGGTAGCTTCCGGCTTCTACTTCCATCACAATAACTGAAGAACGAATACCCATGAAAAAAAATATATAAAGCGAAATGTTGAATTTTAAATTTAAAACTGCGGGTAATACTGCAAACGCGCCCAATATATATAAATTAGCCGAAAGCAAAACACTAAAGACTGTAATTTTCATTTTGGCAGTGCGAATAACCACTTCGAACTGATCATTCCCTTTAGCATATATTTGTTTATATACAAATTAACTGAAGAAACAAGAGTAGATTTTAAGTTTCATTTTGGGCGGTACGAATAACCACGCCGAGGTGACGATACCCCTTTTCGGCCCCGTCGTGCGTCCGCTTGCGCTTGGAAGTGAGTATCTGCTTCTTGGTCATGTCCACACCGCGTCGATTCCGTCGATAGTGCCGCTGCGGCATCGGACAGACGAATTTATAGTATTCTTCGAGCAGGGCGCTCCGCTCGTGTCCCTGAAGCACCGATGTGTCTACTCCCCTCTGAAACAAAAAAAAAAAAAAAATAAAATAAACAAGTTTGTCCAAGGACAAAGTCCCAGCTTACGAAAAGCAACAAGACCAATTCCAGCGTGCATGAGCAAGGCAATTTCCCTGAAAAATTGGGCTTCAAAAGATGAAACGGCAAAGAGCTAGCTCAATAATTAATTTCGCACCGGACCAGAACATAGACCGATAAATGCATACAAAGATTTGTTTCTCTGAAAAGTGGCAAACTGATTTTGACAAGTGCGCATATTTATGTAACTTGCCTTGATGCGCGGTTCTTATTCAGACAAGTGCGCATGTTTATTTAATTTGCGCTGATGCGCGGTTCGCATTTTAAACCAGTGCGCATGTTAATTTACCTTGTGTTAATGTGCGATTCTTATTTCGGACCAGTGCGCATGTTTATTTAACTTGCGTCGATGCGCGGGTCTTATTTCAGACCAATGCGCATGTTCATTTAACTTGCGTTGATAGCGGTACTTATTTTGGGCAAGTGCACAAGCTTCCTTAGGTTGCGTTGATGCGGGATTCGCATTTCGGACCAGTTTGCATGTTTATTTAACTTGTGTTGATGCGCGGTTCGAATTTCAGACCATTGCGCATGTTTATTTAACTTGCGTTGATGCACGGTGCTAATTTTGGTCCAGTGTGCTTCCTTATTTAGCTTGTGTCGATGTGCGGTTCGCATTTAGGACCAGTACGCATGTTTCTTTTTAACTTGCGTTAATGCTCGGTTCCCATTTCTGACCAGTTTGTTTATTTAGCTTGCGTCGATAAGCGGTTCGCATTTTCCACCAGTACGCATGATTATTTAACTTGTGCTGATGCGTGGTTAGCATTTAGGAACAGTCCACATGTTTATTTAACTTGCCTCGATGTGCGGTTCGCATTTCAGACCAGTGCGCATGTTTCTTTAGGTTGCGCTAATGCGCGGTTCGCATTTCGGACCACTGCACATGTCTATTCAACTTGTGTCGATGCGTGGTTCTTTTTTCGAACCAGTGCGCATGTTTATTTAGCGTGCGTTGATGCGCGGTGCTTATTTAGGACCAGTTTGCACGTTTCTTTATCTTTCTTCGATGCGCGGTTCACATTTCGAACCAATGCGCATGTTTATTTAACTTGCATCGATGCACGGTGCTTATTTTGGACCACTGCGCATGTTTATGTAAATTTACTGCGCAAGTTCATTTAACTTGCGTTTATATGCTGTAGGAGGAGATTCATTTAATTTTTACATTAAAAAAAATTCAAAAGTTTTCCAATTCACTGAAAAAGCACAAACAGTAAAACATGACCCCCTAGAGACGGCTCATAAAAAAAATGAATGAAATCCGCTTAAAACTGTAGGAGGAAATGCCTTTTTAATTTTTCTACAAAAATCCCCAAAAATTCCCTGATCGACTCAAAAAGCACAGGCCGTATTTACAACACCCTGAGCCTCAGCCCCAAAATAAATTATGTCTGATAAAACTGTAGGAGAAGATGAATTTTTAGGCATTTTCATCAAAAATCTCCCCCCCCCCCAATCAAAATTTGCCAAGTCGAGTCAAATAGCACAAGCCGAATGCGAGACCTACCTAAGGATGCCTCATAGCAAAAATAAATGAAATCGAATAAAAACTGTAGGAGGAAATGCATTATGAAGTTTTTCCCTAAAAATACCAAAATTTTCCGATCGACTAAAAAAGCGCAAGTCGTATGCACGACCCCTTAGAGATGACTCTTACCAAAAAAAAAAAAAAAAAAAAATATGAAATCGGTTCAAAAGTGTAGGGGGAAATGCACTTTGAATTTTTTTCTTCATAAATTCACCAAGATTAACAAAAATTCTCCGATCGATTAAAAAGCACAAACGCATGCACGACCCTTTAGTAGTGCCTCATACCAAAAATAACTGATATCGGATCAAAAATGTAGGAGGAGATATATCATAAAAAATTTCCTTCAAAAATTCCCCAAAAATTCACGAATCACCCGATCGACTAAAAAAGCACAAGTCGTATGCATGACCCCTTAGGGATGCCTCATACCAAAAATAAATGACATCGGATCAAAACTGTAGGAGGAGATGCATTTTGAAACAAAGTTACTAAATAAACAACTAAGTAATTAGCTAACGGACGCCACCCGCAAACCAATAGGAATACCCCAGCTTACGTGTAACGTAAGCTGGGCTAAAAATAAAAACAACAAGAAATAAATTTCATGTGGGAATTTAATAGGCAGTCTAATGGACGGTGGAAGATTTGGCCAACTACTCTATTCACTGTACTGAGCCATTAATTTCTTATTCTGTGTCCGAGTACTAACCCCCCCCTCCCCCCACCCCCCCACCCCCCTCCTTCAGGTCACTAAATTAAACGCTTTTCAACACGGCTGGACTATTTCACAGAAGTGAGTATCCCAAAATATACATCTGACTGATGACAGGTTGAAAAACGGGCCCATTAGCAGGATTACCGAATATGGACTTGATTCTATTTAACCTCACAAGTTGAAGAAAAGCTGATTTGTCCAAAACTAAAAGTAAACATTTGTGCTGAGGAATACGTAGGGTTAAAACCACCCCCCCCCCCTCCACCCCCCAGCACACATACCCTACACAAAATAGACCTTTGAGAGAAATATCCGGGAACATGTGTCTTACAGGAGTTTATCATTGGTGAAAACGTCAGCTAACAAACTATATTAGTTGCATTACATCTTAAAATAATACATGAAATAGTAAAATTGTGTATCTACCTGTATAAATGAAGGTTAACAGATTAAAGTGCTTGTATATTATTGTAACTTGGGAGAAAATAATAAGTTCTTACAGTTATACTGCA
>CATKHT010000128.1:0-28300 GCA_949752745.1 Protula sp. h YS-2021 | reverse complement strand
ATGTTGAACTTGTTGAACATGTTGTTCAAATGTTCTTCAACTTGTTGTGTTCAACAAGTTGAACATGTTCAACATGTTGTTCAACAAGTTGTATATAAGGCTATGTTTAAAGGCTTTTTCATCATTTGAAAAGTGTATGTTGAACCGAAAGGATGTATAAATGCAACATTTGTTTGAAATCTTAACAAGTGGCCACAAAGTCTGAAAAGGCACTTAAGGGATGCTCACACTTCAGAAGAAGAAGAATTGGAGATAGATATGGAAAACCCTGTTAAAACCACCTATCGCTGAAACTTTAGATGAGTCTTCTATGGAAAGTCAAAGCGTCAACATGACTGAAAAGAATGCACATGCTTGTACAGAATGTGGTGCGTTATACAACAGTCAAGAAGCCTTGTTCAAACATATGGAACATTGTTGTGAGGGTGATGATGACAGCAGCTCTGAAAGTGAGTCAGAAACAGACTCTGAAAGTGAGTCACAGAAACAGACTCTGTTTGGCATGATATGGTTCCAAGAAGTCTACGATGAATATGATACCAAATTTCAAGAAAAGGTTTCAGAATATGAAGAACAAGGGCTTGAAGATGCGCGTGAAATAGCAAGTGATCACTTTCGACCCATTTATAAGCGTCGACTTAAACAACTGTTTATGAGACTATTCAAATATGCCCAACGTCTAGAACAAAACGAACATTATCAAACCATTTAGAAGACTTTAATTACTTTGTTGATGAAAAACATTGCGAGTATTCCAAGGTACTAAAGGCGGCTATAAGAAGAAACGATGCATTCTTGAAGAGCTTCTAGATGAGGAGGAGGAAGATGAAAGCAGCGACGAAGAAAGTGATATGGATGACAGTGAACAGAGTGAAGCAGATGAAGAAAAATAGACTTATTTGACTAAACTTATAATAATAGACTTTGTAAATCAACAAATATTGTAATATTGTTATAGATTTAAGCTGTATGTTTTTAAGTGTATTTAAGTGTATTTAAGTGTATAATAAACCTATTCAGCATATGTCTTTTTTTTTCTTTGCTTGAACTACAACTTGTTAAACAACAACTTGTTAAACAGCATGTTGTTGAACAAGTTGAACATGTTCAACATGTTCAACAACATGTTGAACATGTTCAAATTGTGCAACAACATGTTGAACATGTTGAACATGTTCAACTTGCTGAACATGTTGAACATGTTCAACGTGTTCAACAATATGTTGAACAACAGCTTGTTGAACAATTGCTGTACAATTGTTAAACCACTTGTTTAACAATAGTTTTACGTAATATGTTCCTAAAAAATAATAATTCAAACACATGTTTGAATGGTGGGCGCGCGCCATTCCAACAACTACCTATGCAAACTATTGTAAACTGAATTCAATGGTGAAATTTTCATTCAAATCGGTCAACCACAACGAAAGTTATCACATTTTTTCTCACTTTTTTTTACAAAGTTAAAATGGCGGCATGTCACATTATGCATACAGCCACCGGTGTAAATAGCCTATAACCACTAAATGTTAAAACTTTACATAAAACTAAATCAAATAGTGAAATTTTCATGCAAATCCGTCAACCATAGCGGAAGTTATCCCACTTTTCCCCACTTTTTACAAAGTCAAAATGGCGGCATGTCACATTATGCATACAGCCACCGGTGCAAATAGCCTATGTCTACTTAATGTTAAAAACTTTACATGAAACTGAATTCAATGGTGAAATTTTCATTCAAATCGGTCAACTATAGCGAAAGTTATCCCACTTTGTCACTTTTTGCAAAAGTCAAAATGGCGGCATGTCACATTATGCATACAGCCACCGGTGCCAATAGCCTATGTCTACTTAATGTTAAAACTTTACATTAAACTGAATTCAATGGTAAATTTTCATTCAAATCCGTCAACTATAGTGAAAGTTATCCCACTTTATCACTTTTTGCAAAAGTCAAAATCGCGACATGTCACATTATGCATACAGCCACCGGTGCAAATAGCCTATGTCTACTTAATGTTAAAACTTTACATGAAACTGAATCAAACAGTAAAATTTTCATGTAAATCGGTCAACTATAGCGAAAGTTATCCCACTTTGTCACTTTTTGCAAAAGTCAAAATGGCGGCATGTCACATTATGCATACAGCCACCGGTGCAAATAGCCTATGTCTACTTAATGTTAAAACTTTACATTAAACTGAATTCAATGGTGAAACTTTCATTCAAATCCGTCAACTATAGTGAAAGTTATTCCACTTTATCACTTTTTGCAAAAGTCAAAATGGTGGCATGTCACATTATGCATACAGCCACAGGTGCAAATAGCCTATGACTACTTAATGTTAAAACTTTACATGAAACTGAATCAAACAGCAAAATTTTCATGTAAATCGGTCAACTATTACGAAAGTTATCCCACTTTGTCACTTTTTGCAAAAGTTAAAATGGCGGCATGTCACATTATGCATACAGCCACCGGTGTAAATAGCCTATGACTACTTAATGTTAAAACTACATATAAAACCGAATCAAACGGTAAAATTTTCATGCAAATCGGTTAATTATGACGGAAGTTATCTCATTTTTTCCACTTTTTACAAAGTTAAAATGGCGGCATGTCATATTATGCATACAGCCACATGCGAAAATAGCCTGTGACCACTTTATAACAAAAACTTTACATAAAACTCAATCAAACAGTGAAATTTTCATGCAAATCGATCAACCATAGCTTAAGTTATCCCACTTTTTTCCACTTTTTACAAAGTTAAAATGGCGGCATGTCATATTATGCATACAGCCACATGCGAAAATAGCCTGCATAGCAACGGCGGTTGCTATGCGGATCCACTGCACAGCAACGGTTGCTATGCGGGACTACTGCATTGGAGTATGAGTGGAGTGAAACAGTGATGTGTATAGCTGTGCATGTGGTTGCAGCCCTGCTGGAGTGGGTTGCGATGCGCTTGTGACGAGATCGTCTCGTCGAAATGCCTACTGCACACGGAACAGGAGCGAAATGTTATATTTCGTCATGCGAAGCAGCGTATGTGGGTAGCGATGCGCTTGTGACGAGATCGTCTCGTCGAAATGCCTACTGCACACGGAACAGGAGCGAAATGTTATATTTCGTCATGCGAAGCAACGTATGTGGGTAGCGATGCGCTTGTGACGAGATCGTCTCGTCGAAATGCCTACTGCACACGGAACAGGAGCGAAATGTTATATTTCGTCATGTGAAGCAATGTATGTGGGTAGCGATGCGCTTGTGACGAGATCGTCTCGTCGAAATGGTATATTTCGTCATGTGAAGTAACTTATGGAAGAAGTGAGGGACGACGAGCCCCACGAGCCCCACGAGCCCCACGAGCCCGACGACGAGCCTGAGGGAGATGAGGATTCAGACCACCACCACCCCCCCCCTCCCCAAGAACAAAAAATGTGTTAACGTGATTAAGGGATTTAAAATAACGGTTTCCGCTGAAGCGCTGAAGAGTAAAACGACCACCCACCCATCCCCCCTCCCCAAGAACAAAATATGTGTTAACGTTATAAAGGGATTTGAAATAACGGCTTCCGCTGAAGCGCTGAAGAGTAAAACGACCACCCACCCCCCCCCTCCCCAAGAACAAAATATGTGTTAACGTGATTAAGGGATTTGAAATAACGGCTTCCGCTAAAGCGCTGAAGAGTAAAACGACCACCCACCCACCCCCCTCCCCAAGAACAGAGTATGTGTCGACCACCCCCCCCCCCCCCACTGCACTCCACTCAAGTGCAGTGGTTCTCTCATCCATTTTCCGTTGCTATGCAGTGGTTCTCTTATCCATTTTCAGTTGCTATGCAGTGGTTCTCTTATTTACACATTGATTATGACGTCACAATGATTATTCACCCGTTGCTATGCAGTGGTTCTCTCGTCGATTTTTGGTTGCTATGCAGTGGTTCTCTCGTTTTATAACTACTTTCATCAATCACACCGTTTGCTTCTTAAATTTCGGATTTATCTCAATTCTGGACGAGGAGGGAGGGGAGGGCGCGGGAGGGAATGTGTGAGGGGAAGGGCGCGGGAGGGACTGTGTGCCGGGGAAGGGAGCGGGAGGGACTGTGTGAGGGGAAGGGCGCGGGAGGGACTGTGTGCCGGAGGAGGGCGCGGGAGGGACTGTGTGTCGGGGAAGGGCGCGGGAGGGACTGTGTGAGGGGGAGGGCGTTGGAGGGACGGTGTGCCGAGGAAGGGCGCGGGATGGACTTTGTGTCAGAGAGGGGCGCGGGAGGGACTGTGTGAGGGGGAGGGCGTTGGAGGGACGGTGTGCCGAGGAAGGGCGCGGGATGGACTTTGTGTCAGAGAGGGGCGCGGGAGGGACTGTGTTACGGGGAAGAAGGCGGGAGGGACTGTGTGCCAGGGAGGGGCGCGGGACGGACTGCGTGCCTGGGAAGGGAAGGGCGCGGGAGCGAGTGTGTGCCGGGGCAGGAAGAAAAGGGTTTTGCGGAGTCTGCGCCTTCTCGTCTAATTTCAACATTCGAAAAACGCGGTTATGTGTGTGGTTTTATTACCCATTCGCATTAAAGTGCTGGGGCATCGCTCGCCTAACATGTTTGTCGTTCGTGGTATGTACTCACTCCAGAAGCAAGTTGCCCCCTTACCGCTCACCCCACTCCCTCCCCCCTCCCCCCCCCCATCCCTCACTTAGAGTGCCTAGGACTCACGCAGCAAAGGTTACAGATATTTTTCCATTAATCTGCGCAGCCCGACGTTTCATTTATTAAATCAGTTGTTTGCTGGAGTTGATTTTTGTGATAACTTCGAGACAAGAAGATGTTTGTGAACTATCGGGTGTAGAGATTCATGTTTTAGCGTTGATTGATGCGAGAGGCCTCCTCCAGTGGCAGACGGTTTGTAAAGCTTCTGTATTTTTAGCGTTGTGTTTCAGCAAGGGCCACACTGCGTGAATAATGTTATGTTTGCCAAGCATCCCCAAACCAACACGTGTACCCTCCTTGCCAGCCTCTTATCCCCACCCCCGTCCCGCCCGTAACTGTGTCAGTGCGGACATTCCTGCTCACACTGCGGACATTCCTGCTCATACCCGCTCCAAGCACCGACGGCGCATCAGGAAGAAACATTAAATAGCAAGCCCAAATTGGTTAACATTTTCAGTGGTCAACTTGCCTTATGTCCAGTCGAGCCGCTTGACCTTCTCCAACCCTTCCCTCTCCCCCCCCCCACGCTTGCCCTCCCCCCAAGGCTTGCCCTCCTCGCCCAGCAACGCTTGCACCACCCCGCACGCTTGCTCCCCCTTCCTCTCCATGCTTGCCCCCCCTTACCCTCCTCCCCCTAGCAACGCTTGCACCCCTACGTGTCCCCCACCCGGTTGCCCCCATGTCTGCCCTCCCCTCCCAGCAACGCTTGCACCCACCCCATGCTTGCCCCCCCCCTTCCATGGTTGCCAGCTCCCCTCCCCCCCCCCCCACGCTTGCCCTCCTCCCCCTAGCAACGCTTGCACCCCACGTTTCCCTCACCCGGTTGCCCCCCCCCCACGCTTGCCCTGCCCTCTTAGCAACGCTTGCACCCACCCCATGCTTGCCTCCCCCTTCCATGGTTGCCAGCCCCCCCCCCCCCCCCACGCTTGCCCTCCTCCCCCAGCAACGCTTGTAGCCCTCCCCCATGCTTGCCCTCTCCACGTTTCCCCTCCTCCCGCTACGTTCGCCTTCTGCCACGCTTGCCCCCCCCCCCCAGCAACGTTGCACCCCCTCCCCCCCCCACGCCTTTCTAACCAGTAAACCATCATAACTAATGGGTCTAGACATGACGCATGGTTCATCGTAGATGCAATTCGAAGCCAAGAATTTCCCAACGAGAGAAGTGCAGCAGAGGAGATGCCATTGTAATAACGTCATCTAATCTAAAAGGGGGTGCGCAGGAGGGGGGATGTTGAGGGGTGGGGCGTGGAGGTTGGGTGGAGTTGAGGGGCGGTGATGGAGCGAGGAGGAAAGGGAGTGGGGCGTGGAGGTGGGGGAGTGGAGGGGCGGTGATGGAGCGTGGAGGAGAGGGGGTGGGGCGTGGAGGAGAGGGGTGGGGCGTGGAGGAGAGGGGTGGGGCGTGGAGGTGGGGGAGCTGAGGGGTGTTGAGGGAGCGTGGGGGAGAGGGGTGGGGCGTGGAAGTGAGGAGAGCTGAGGAGCGATGATAGAACGCGGAGGAGAGGGGGTGGAGGGAGTGGGGCGTGGAGGTGGGGGGAGTGGAGGGGGTTTGAGGGAGCGTGGAGGAAAAGGGTTGGAAAGAGTAGGAGTTTTCTTGTCTTGTGAGAAGTGTCAATGACACTAGTTTGTTAATTACAAAATATAGAGGCGGTTGTAGCATTTTCTAATTGATGGTATTCTGTTTCAGTCAGATATGTCTTCCATCACTCCATTTATTGCCTTAACCACACTCTCAGCAGCCGATTCACCAGTAAAAAAGAGAACTATGTCTTATGACACATACTGAACCTCTGTAAATGCTGAAAATAACACATACATATTAGGAAACATGCTGAACATTTAACCTCTGCATAACTGATGCTGAAAATATCAACATTGTAAAAGTTTGTTATCGCTTCGATATGCCGCACGCATTATTTAAATAATTCACATTAAATGCGCCATTCGGTGTCATGATCAAGGACAACTACGTCTTAAAACGTCTTTGAACAGTTTTTGAAATATGGTTTCGTTCTCTTAATCACCCAAATTGAGCATGAGGATTAATTAAAGCAAGCATACATCAGTGACCTAATCGGTATGCGAAATGTTTACACAGAACAACAACTTGACTGCACTCGAGAACGGGCTGTGTTCATTTCAACAATTGTATATTTAAACCAAATAGTAACTTTCTCACGCCATATTAAATCTCAAGATGCAAAAAGTCACCGGCGTGCGTCACTGCCTCCGTCATATTTTTATCGCGTGTTTTTGATCTTATGATCTAAGATCATTGAACTTAAAACCGCTTTGACTTGACGCCTTTGTGAGTGAGGCTACTTTTCCCATGGCAGTGACATTACAACGAGAGATCCCGGCTGCTATGTGGTGCTTTTTTGAGGACAACAGAATTCGCTTATATATTTATCACAATTTGCATGGTATAACCGGTGTCTGGTGTCTTTTAGCCGACATTTTACACACAGTTTTTGCCACAGTTCGGTCCTGTTCAGTGCTAGAGGTGACGTTGATAAGACGTCCTGTATGTGACGAATCTTTTAATGACGTCCCCTCTAGTCATGCTGGCGCCGACGTTAATACGGCACCGCGCTCGCACACATATCCCCCACGCTCGGTCATATATCCTCCGCCCTGGGTCACATGTCCTCCACGCTCGATCATATATCCTCCGCCCTGGGTCCCATGCCCTCTGCGCTCGGTCACATTTCCTCTGCGCTCGGTCACATGTCTCCCACGCTCGATCACCTGTCCTCTGCGCTCTGTCACATGTTCTCTTGGCTCGATCACGTGCCCTACGGCCTCTGTCAAATGTCCTCTGTACTCGGTCCCATGTCACAACAGAGAACTACAGCAGCCAATCAGAGATGACTACTGCAGCCAATTAGAGATGACTACAGCAGCCAATTAGAAATACCTACAGAAGCCAATCAGAGAACTATAGTAGCCAATCTCAACCCTGCAGCAGCCAATTAGAAATAACTACAATAGCCAATTAGAGATGACTGTTGCAGGCGATCAGAGATGACTACAGCAGCCAATTATAAATAACTACAGTAGCCAATCAGAGATAACTACTGCAGCCAATCAGAGATGACTACAGCAGCCAATTAGAAGTAACTACAGAAGCCAATCAGAGAACTAGTGCAGCCAATCAGAGATGACTACAGCAACCAATTAGAAATTACTACAGCAGCAAATCAGAGATAACTACTGGGGCGATGATGATGACTACCGCAGCCAATCAGAAATAACTACAAAACCCAAGCGGATACTTACAGCAGCCAATGAAAATTAACTGGTATTCAGGTGTGACAGGAATGGTTCCAGGCTGATCTTCGGAAGGACTGTAGTATTTTTGTTATCGCTTCGTCAGCCGAAAATGCGGATTTAGTTGAGAAAAAAACACTGTCACTTCCCCTACAAATCCTGTACGATTGCTTTGAAATTTAACAGGAACGTACACCAGAAGCTCTTGTACCTAGAATGTGGTTTTTTGCGATTTCACTAAACTTTTCCAGAACATTGCGACAAAACGGCCAAATTTAAAAACAACAAAAAATGCTACAGCAGTAATAGTTCAATCACTTTACAATGTTCCCCAGGTGGTCCTCTATCAAATTTCTATTGTGTCAAAATGGTAGGTTTCTCCTTTCACCTTGGTGATGTATTCGCTTTTACAGTTGGTCACAATGTCCACTGACATTCTTCATTTTCCCGTCTTTTGGCTTCTTCTCACAGCTACACATTGAGTGAAACATGCAAATGTTTCAAGGTGTTATTGACGAGAGTGGTACGCGTCTCGGCAGAAGGGGTTATACGCATCTGGGCACGAGAGGTTGTACCATCCGGGCAGGAAGGTTGTACACATCTCGGCAGGAGTATTATGCACATCTCGGCATGAGGATTGTACACATCTCTGCAGGAGAAGTTTACACATCTCGGCAGGAAGGTTGTGACCATCCCGGCAGGAGGGTTGTGCACATCTGGGCAGGAGGAGTAGTGGGCGTGGGACAGGGGAGTCTCAAAACAAGTGACATAGAATTTATTGAGGTCACTGAAGGAGCAACCAAAATATCACGCTCATGGCATCAGGAGGTTTGCCGCGTTAAAGACCTTTTCAATTTATTTTCGTGTTATTTGTGATCAAAATTATAGGACGATGTTTTTTTGGGATTTCTTTAGAGTAAGTGTGAGTGTTGTATCCATGTAATAAGACTGTCTGGGAGTTAAAGGCGCGCATGTACCACGCGGCGCGGAATGTACCACGCGGCGCGGAATGTACCACACGGCACGGAATGGAATGCATAAATGTGTGTGGATGGCTCATTAGTTAGAATCGTGATAAAACACTCCTGTTCAATTCTCCAGCTCTGTTCATTATAGTTTGATCCTCTTTTTTCACTCCTATTTTGCTGAGTAAATTGGATCCAGGATTCATTCATTCATACACTGTAGAAAAAAGACTCAGTAATCTTTTTTAAATGCTCAGCATACTATAAGAAAATAGACGAAGGCTGGAATGAGTTGGCGATGTTTTGCTGTGGAGCCGGTGAACAGCTTAAGGCTTCACCGACGATCTCTGCTATCACGCTTTAAACCCCCCTCCCCCTCCCCTCCCCCTCCCCCCCCCCCCCCTGCCTCTTCATTACTCCACATTCTTAGATGCAAAATAAAGATTCCAGTTACATTTTTCAAGTCAAAACATTTTCCAAATCTGTGATTGCTGCCATCAATTACGCAATGTGCCGCGATAGGCAATCGAATGCACGGGCCTGTATTCTTGCTCCACTGCCCGGGCCTGTATTCTTGCTCCACTGCCCGGGCCTGTATTCCTGCTCCACTGCCCGGGCCTGTATTCTTACTAAGGCGCCTGGGCATGGGCCCGTATTCTTGCTCCACTGCCCGGGCCTGTATTCTTGCTCCACTGCCCGGGCCTGTATTCCTGCTCCACTGCCCGGGCCTGTATTCTTACTAAGGCGCCTGGGCATGGGCCCGTATTCTTGCTCCACTGCCCGGGCCTGTATTCTTGCTCCAATGCACGGGCCTGTATTCATATGCTCCACTGCCCGGGCCTGTATTCTTAGTAAGGCGCCTGGGCATGGGCCCGTATTCTTGCTCCACTGCCCGGGCCTGTATTCTTAGTAAGGCGCCTGGGCCTGGGCCCGTATTCTTGCTCCACTGCCCGGGCCTGTATTCTTGCTCCACTGCCCAGGCCTGTATTCATATGCTCCACTGCCCGGGCCTGTATTCTTAGTAAGGCGCCTGGGCATGGGCCCGTATTCTTGCTCCACTGCCCGGGCCTGTATTCTTGCTCCACTGCCCAGGCCTGTATTCTTACTAAGGCGCCTGGGCATGGGCCCGTATTCTTGCTCCACTGCCCGGGCCTGTATTCTTGCTCCACTGCCCGGGCCTGTATTCCTGCTCCACTGCCCGGGCCTGTATTCTTACTAAGGCGCCTGGGCATGGGCCCGTATTCTTGCTCCACTGCCCGGGCCTGTATTCTTGCTCCAATGCACGGGCCTGTATTCATATGCTCCACTGCCCGGGCCTGTATTCTTAGTAAGGCGCCTGGGCATGGGCCCGTATTCTTGCTCCACTGCCCGGGCCTGTATTCTTAGTAAGGCGCCTGGGCCTGGGCCCGTATTCTTGCTCCACTGCCCGGGCCTGTATTCTTGCTCCACTGCCCAGGCCTGTATTCATATGCTCCACTGCCCGGGCCTGTATTCTTAGTAAGGCGCCTGGGCATGGGCCCGTATTCTTGCTCCACTGCCCGGGCCTGTATTCTTAGTAAGGCGCCTGGGCCTGGGCCCGTATTCTTGCTCCACTGCCCGGGCCTGTATTCTTGCTCCACTGCCCAGGCCTGTATTCTTTCCCCAGCGCCAGGACCTGTATTCTTTGTCTAGCGCCCGGGCCTGCATTCTTGCTCGAGCAGTTGGGCCTGTATTCTTTCCCTAGCGCCCGGGCCTGTATTCTTGTTCCAGCACCTGGGCCTGTTTCTTGCGGGTATTTACGCGCGTAGCCACAAGTGCACTTAAGCATATCTTAACTATGACATTTATACCAATGAGTTCGCTATAATTTGAATTTCTGTGTCAATATTTTGAATTTGAAGTCACCCTTTGTGTCCAGATATCACACAATCCCCAGTGCTAAGCTTCTCCTCTCTCCTCTCACCTCCATCAATTCGGCATCACTTCGGACACTTATAAATACGGTCCAGTAGTGATATCTCTGACAGGAATTGTATGCATCTTCTGCATTAATATGCAGTGTAAAATATCCTTCTTGTGTTAATGCGTATGAAAGGACTGCAGCAGCTGATCACAACAAAACCGGTCTGATTTGGGTGATGAGGGGCGGGGCAGACCTCAGTATTCAGTAGCGAGTCTGTTGTGACGTGGAGGAGGGAGGGGGCAGACCTCACTAGTTAGAAGTGAGCCCGTTATGAGGGACGGGGCAGACCTCGGTAGTCAGGGATGAGTCTGTTGTAACGGGGAATGGGGAGACCTCAGTAGTCAGGAGTGAGTCTGTTGTGACGGGGAAGGGGCAGACCTCAGTAGTCAGGAGTGAGTCTGTTGTAACGGAGGAGGGGGCAGACCTCACTAGTCAAAAGTGAGTCTGTTTTGACGGGGGGCACACTTTAGTAATCAGGAGTGAGTCTGTTGTGACGGAGGAGGGGAGACCTCGGTAGTCAGAAGTGAGTCTGTTGTGACGGGGAAGGGGCAGACCTCGGTAGTCAGAAGTCAGAGGCTGTTGTGGTTGGAGGGAGGATAGGCGGCAGTCACAAGTGAGTTTGTTGTGGGGGGGGGGGGTGGCAGATGGCCCAGACCTCAGTAGTCAGAGTGAATCTGCTGTGGTTGGGGGAGGGGTGGGGCAGGCAAAGCACCAATAACCAGGAGTTGGTGTTTTGTGAGGAATGGGGCAGGCCTCAGCAGCAGGGGGAGTCACAAGAGATCACAAGAGGTCACAATGAATTGCACGTCCGACACCGTCCATGGACATAGTGTAGAAATAGAGCTCTTAAAAGAGTGAATCAACAATTTACAACAATCAGAAACCTTTCTCATTTCTGTATTCTTCGATGTAAGCTCTCGGGGATTCGGCACAGCAGCTGTAGGAGCGAGGCCGGCGGTGGAGGGTTACGTTCCGCTCGCAGCAGTCGTCAGCATTCCCAAGTTGATAGCTGTTTAATCTTATCATCGCATTAATGAATATTTTTGCACTTTAACACTTACGCAACACGAGTAAGTTGATGAAGATAAAGAGTTGATCGTCAAAAACTCTCCACACATAGGTTTTGTAGCTGATACCGAATTTGTGGATCGATTTATTTTCCTTTTTTTTAATGGTCATTTGGGGCGTCATTAACAACGTCATAAGATGCGTTTCTTTTCTTGCCATGGATGGCGTGGATACATTTTAGGGATTGGCGGGGGTAATTTTTGGGGGGACGACTGGGGTACTTCTTAGGGGTGGTGGGGTACTTTTTAGAATTGGCGGGGGGTACATTTTAGGGGTGGCGGGGTACTTTTTAGGGACTGGTTGGATATATTTTTACCGGGTGACGGGGGTACATTTTAGGGGTTGACGGGGGTACTCTTTAGGAGGGGGCGGATATATTGTTTAGAGGGTGGCGGGGCACTTTTTAGCGGTGGTGGGGTAGTTTTTAGGAGGTGGCGGGGGTACTTTTTAGGGAATGGCGAATTACTTTTTAGAGATGGCGGGGGTGCTTTTAGGGGTTAACGCCGTAGCTTTTAAGGTGATGGCGGAGATACTTTTAAGTACTGGCGGGATACTTTTTAGGGGTGGCAGGGTACTTTTTAGGGACTGACGGGGCACATTTAACCTGGTTGCGGGGGTACTTTTTAGGGGTTGACGGGGGTACTTTTTAGGCGGGGGCGGATGTATTTTTTAGGGGGTAGCGGGCACTTTTTAGGGGTGGTGGGTACTTCTTAGGGATTGGCGGGGAACTTTTTAGGGAATGGCGGGTTACATTTTTGAGATGGCGGGGGTACTTTTTAGGGGTCAACGACGTAGCTTTTTAGGGGATGGTGGCGATACTTTTAGGGACTGGCGGGATACTTTTTAGGGTGGCGGGGTACTTATTAGGGGATGGCGGGGTATGTTCAAGTCTAAGTCTATCGTCTGTCAGCCTGTAGGTCATCTTGTCCACGTTAGCACTACCAGTTTGTCTTTATCAAAAGTCTCCATGGCGCGGTTAGTCCCACAGATGCGTCGGGGTAGATTATTGCCCGGCTGTCGTGCTTAGTTCCTCAGATGGGTTGGTGTCGTGGTAGATTATTGCCCGTGTCGTGCTTAGTTCCTGAGACGTGCCGGTGTCGTGGGAGATTATTGCCCGTGTCGTGCTTAGTTCCTCAGATGTGCCGGTGTCGTGGTAGATTATTGCCTGTGTCGTGCTTAGTTCCTCAGATGTGCCGGTGTCGTTTTAGATTATTGCCCGTGTCGTGCTTAGTTCCTCAGATGTGCCGGTGTCGTGGTAGATTATTGCCTGTGTCGTGCTTAGTTCCTCAGATGTGCCGGTGTCGTGGGAGATTATTGCCTGTGTCGTGCTTAGTTCCTCAGATGTGCCGGTGTCGTGGGAGATTATTGCCTGTGTCGTGCTTAGTTCCTCAGATGTGCCGGTGTCGTTTTAGATTATTGCCCGTGTCGTGCTTAGTTCCTCAGATGTGCCGGTGTCGTGGTAGATTATTGCCTGTGTCGTGCTTAGTTCCTCAGATCTGTCGGTGTCGTGGGAGATATTATCCCTGTTGCGGTTAGTCCTACAGACGTTCCGGTGTAATGAAACGTTTTGACCCCCAAACAAATCGACCCCCCGGTCGATTTGTTTTAAAACAAACAGACCCCCCGGTCGATTTGTTTTGGGAAAGCCGCCATAACAAACAGACCTTCCCTATAATAAAATGACTCCCTCCAAATAATCATGCTTAACTATAAAATGGAAGTAAAAAAGGTGCATATGGTTTTTTAAAAACTATTGTTAGCATTTTCTACATCTTGATGTAGAAAATTATTATTTTGAGCCTTTGAAATGCCATTATTGAGCTTGGACAGATATTTTGGTGACTGTATGTTAGTGGTGTTGGAAGTGTTTTCGTGTTTGAAAATGTAGATGTTAGTTGCTAAATAAATTGTTATTCATGGATATAGTTTTTATTTCAATTAAAGAAACTAATAAGGTGGCCATGCGTGGAAAGAAATAAAGAAATCAACAAAAAATAAGAGGGTTAAAACATTTCAGTGGGGGTCTGTTTGTTTTAAAACAAATCGACCGGGGGGTCGATTTATTTTGGGGGTCTAAACGTTTCCTTACACCGGTGTCGTGGGAGATTATTACCCCTGTCGCGGTTAATATAATAGACCTACTGGTGCCGTTGTATATTAAGCCTAAGAAAGATAGCAACCTCCGGGGAGGGGTAGGGGTTGGGACGGACTGACGTACCAACTGACTACCATGCGTATCCATAACTTTTTGTAATGACCCCTAAACGCATTCTAATTTTGGAATAATACCCTTTTGTAACCAAATGCGGAGTGTATTTCCGAAATAACCCCCTTTTGTGGTAAGCGCGGAGTGCTGAATGAAATTTAACATTTTTGTGCGAAATTGTCAGTCTGCGCGGACACCGCGTCTGGAACCATAATTACTCCCGTTCTCGCGTTTTTGTTTTGTTTTGTTTTGTTTTTTCTTTGGACACGCATTATAACACATATGATAACAAGTGCCCCGCCCCCTTCCTCCCCCTTCAAGAATAAGGGACTACCGGCAAATTAAAAGAGTTTCCTGGAATTACTACTTTATTTTACTTGATTTTTTACGGTGTTTCCAATTCACATATGACATGTGCTACAAGGCTTATATTTATCACGTGCTTACAGAGCATTAACCGACACCAAAGAGGAAACTTGACAGAGGCGTGACAGAGGCGTGATTGACAGCTGTCATGGAACTGATTGACAACTTTCGAACCGATTTATGGCAGAAGGCAGAACCAGAAAAATACCCAGGTCAGTAAGCTATTTTTCTGTCGGGAAAAGTGACGAAGTACTGCTCTGATTGCCACGTCGGCAGCTAATTTTTGTTGGCATTTTATTTTTTGTGTTAACTGTTTGTTTACTTGTTATACACAAAGTGTCCTCACCAGGCCTGCGTATTCTGTTAGAATGAACATGACTGAGGAATCCTCACAATGTAGGCGGTGGAATTATGCACAGAATGTCCTCACCAGGCCTGCGTATTCTGTTAGAGTGAACATGACAGCGTAATGCTTCAGATGCTGGCGGTGGTAGTATATGCAGAATATCCACGGAAGGCCTGCGTAATAAACATGACTGTTGAATGCGCAGAATGTTCACGGCGGTCCTGCGTAATGTACACGGACGAACGGTTCGCAAAGTGCACGAAATAAGATTCGTTTACAGGGCTACATCTGCGGCCGGCCAGACCAGTCACGGCTTGGCTTGACGTCACTGTTTTGAGGGTTACATCTGTGGTCTTTTTAGTTTATCAGCCCCGGGCTTGGTGTGGCTGTGTTCAGAATGCGACATCCGCGGAATGACGAGGATTCGACACACTGGGTTTGATGTAGCTGTATTCAGAGCCACATCCGCGGAATAACGCGGCACGACACACAGGGCTTGATGTGGCTGGGTTCGGAATGCCATATGCGTGCAGTGACGAGGACTTCCAGCATTCCTTCAGCGAGCGTTAATTCTCATAACGCTATTTAGAGAAGAGCTGTAAAGACGTTTGCCTGATTTATGAGGAGAATATAAAATAGCAACAGTGATGTTAACAACTTCACAGATATTTGTTGATCCTAAATTTATCAAACTGGGTGTTTATTTACAGGACGAGCGTTATCAGACAAATTCCGCTCGGCTGATTATCTGTTACACCTGCCCTCCTACCAGAGAAAAAGCTCGAGTAAATTTGCTAAATTACAACGTATGAAGTATTGCTATTTATCAATTAGATAAGCTCAGTTTAAGACTTGCTCACAACAGAGATTCCAGCTGAGAAATTTATCGAAATGTCTGTTTTTATCGATCGATCATTCGCATGTAATGATTACGAGGGGATGATGGCGGATTTCGTGCATGGAAAAAGGTGGCAACTAATTGCCCGACTGTGACTTATGTACGCATTATTTGTTAATTTCTGACGCACAAATATTATACAACAAAACGCACGTCACAGCTCTCATAAAACGCCACACCCTGCCTGTCACAGTGCCCACAGATCGTCACACAGTCTGCCACAGCTGTCACAGAACGCCACACATCACCTGTCACAGCCCCCCTCCACCCCCACCCCCCTCCTCCCGCCAGAGAACGCCCAACACTGCCAGTCATAGTCCCTATAGTACGACAAACACTGCCTGTCACAGCCGTCACATGACGTCACACACTGCCTGTCACAGCCGTCACATGACGTCACACACTGCCTGTCACAGCCCCCATAAAACGCCAAACTGCCATCACGTGCCTGCCACATTCATAGATCGCCACACACTGCCTGTCACAGCTCTCATAGAATGCCACGCACTGCCTGTCATAAATCTCGTTTAATTTTGATTCGACATTTCCTTACGACATCTACAGTGTCTGTCTGACTATCTGTCTGTCTGTCTATCTCTGTCTGGAACTTAGAGGCGTCTCAAATTACGCTGCATGTGAAAACACCCTCTCTTAAATGCCGTATAACAGCGATAGTGGTGATTTGGGTTGAAGTCCAAATGAATAAAAATAAACAGATGGTATAGTGGTAGGTCTTGGATTTAAATACATACACGTGACTCGGTCTGGATTCAAATACACACACGTGACTCGGCCTGGATTCAAATACACGCACGTGACTCGATCTGGATTCAAATACACACACGTGACTCGGTCTGGATTCAAATACACGCACGTGACTCGGTCTGCATTCAAATACACACACGTGACTCGATCTAGATTCAAATACATACACGTGACTCGGTCTGGATTCAAATGCACGCACGTGACTCGGTCTGGATTCAAATACACACAAGTGACTCGATCTGGTTTCAAATACACACACTTGACTCGATATGGAGCCGAAAACTAAATATGAAATGTGTGCTAATTTGAGTAACAAACAGACAGTCTGTAGAAGAATGTCTTCGGAATTGGCATAAATAACAACTGAAGCGCAAGTAACTATATATAACTACTTGACCTTATTCCTAATTGATTATTTATCATTTACTTATTAATTGAAAGTAATGTTAGACCTTAACAAAATACATTGATTAATTAAGATGAAACTGCCTTTAGCTGCGATCACACTATTGCCGTTCTTACGCCGTACTCTCACCGTTCTTGCACCGTTCTCACAGCGCTGTCACGCCGTTCTCTGACCGTTCTCACGCCGTTCTCTCACCGTTCTCTGGCCGTTCTCACAGAGCTCTCACACCGTTCTCTCACCGTTCTCATGCCGTTCTCTCACTGTTCTCTGGCCGTTCTCACAGCGCTCTCAGGCCGTTCTCTCACCGTTCTTACGCTGTACTCACACCGTTCTCATGCCGTTCTTACGACGTACTCCTACCGTTCTCATACCGTTCTCTCACCGTTCTTACGCCGTACTCATACCGTTCTCATGCCGTTCTCTCACCGTTCTTGCACCGTTCTCACACCGTTCTCTCACCGTTCTTGTACCGTTCTCACACCGTTCTCTGGTCGTTCTTACGCCGTTCTCACAGCTCCCACACCGTTTTCTGGCCGTTCTCACACCGTTCTCTGGCCGTTCTCACAGCGTCTCTCAAGCCGTTCTGTGGTCGTTCTCATGCCGTTCTCACGCCGTTCTCTGATCGTTCTCACGCCGTTCTTACACCGTTCTCGCGGCGTACAACTGGCGTTTTAGCTTGCTGCGCCTTGTTCTCTGCACGATGCTGTTCTGTAATTCTGCGTCACGTTCGTTTACATTTTTAAAGTAGAGTGAAGCACAAAAAAATCTATCCTGGAAACAACTTTTTCGTTGGAGCACAGACCAAAGGCCTAAGTTTAAAAACATGTTAAAAACTTGAATACTGATACCTTAGACAAGTCATTCTGGCCTTCAGTAGTGCATCACCCATTCTGACCCCCACCCCACCGCCTATCCCCACCCCACCCCCTACAGCCTACAAGTCATTAGGACCCTCATTTATCTGCCAGTCACAGTGGTCCCACTAGATAACAAAGCATTACAACCCTCACTAGCCAATATGTCACAATAACCCATACAAGCCTGCAAGTAGTGAGGACCCTCATTGGTCTACAAGTCGTTATGACGCTCATTAGTCTACAGGTCATTATGACGCTTTTTAGTCTACAGATCATCATGCCGCTCATTAGTCTACAGGTCATTATGACGATTTATAGTCTACAGGTCATGATGACACTCATTAGTCTACAGGTCATTATGACGCTCATTTGTCTACAGGTCATTATAACGCTTTTTAGTCTACAGGTCATTATGACGCTCATTAGTCTACAGGTCATTATGACTCTTTTTAGTCTACAGGTCATTATGACCCTCATTAGTCTACAGGTCATTATGGCCCTCACTCTCTATAAACCATCATGATCCTCACTAGCCCACAAGTGGTTTATGGCCCTCTAGCCTACGAGTAGTTATGACCCTCAAGTCAACAAGCGGTTTATGATCTTAAGCCCACGAGCGGCTATGACCCTCAAGCCTATGAGCGGTTATGACCAAGTCTACAAGCGGTTTATGATCCTCAAGCCCACGAGCGGTTATGACCCTCAAGCCTACGAGCGATTATGACCCTCAAGCCTACAAGCGGTTTATGACCCTCAAGTCTACAAGCGGTTTATGACCCTCAAGCCTACAAGCGGTTTATGACCCTCAAGCGACGTACAAGTGCCGCTAACTACCTTACAACGGTCTTGACCTTCTCTAGTCTACAAGCCATTACTATCATCACTATAATGGGAATCACTGTGATGTCCATTAACCGAAAGTTTTTATTGATCCCGAATAACATACGATGTTTTAATCCCCATACGTATAAAAAATGATCAGGATCCTTACTGCCTACAAACCACTAAAGTCCCCACTCGTCACAGACCATTACGGTCCTCACTGGCCTACAAACCGCGACGGTTCACACCATGTTCTCCTTAAGCTGCAGCCAGCAGAATGCACCAGCACCCCGGAAATCGGACCCCCGCCCCCACTCCCCTCCCCCCCCCCCCGACGGAAATCGGTCAACCCCGGAACTCGGACCACTTCCGCTCAGTTCCGAGGAGTATCCTGTTAGCGGGGTGCTCGTGTATACGAGTGTTCTGCCAGAATTCCTTTTAATATCTGGCAAAGTTCTAACGACCATCAGATGAGAACCACGCTGAGAAAGACAGAGCAGACACTGATGGAAGTCATTTCGCTGTGTTCACTTGCACAAAAAGTCTCGCTTGAGCAGACGCGTGAAGATTGATCACCGGGAAGTTAAAGCAATTGAAGGAAATAGTGAAGAGCGGAATAAAAACGCTCGTCGACAGTCTGTATTAAAACATTGCTTGACGTTATGTTCGCCCACGCCCACGAATACCGGCGCGAACATGCTGTAAATATTAGATCCCCAGGAGGGCTTGGGTTAAATATTAGAACTCCAGGGGGAGGGCACTTGGGTTAATATCAGAACCCCGGGAGAGGGGGCTACTTGGTATCATATCTGTTAATATGCGTGACTAAGGGGCCACTTTCTATCATATGTATTACCGTGAGTGTCCAAACAACGCGGAGAAAGGGGTAATTTTGAGACCAAACATGTACCGAAAAGGGGGTAATTTTCATTCAGTACTCTGCGTTCCAAACATAAGCGGTATTATTTCGGAATAAAACTGTACGTTTGGTTATAGGGTTTGTTATTTCAATATCAAGTGTGTTCATCGAACATCTGTGAAACACGATGAAACACGTCACCGTCAGGGAAGTGCCTCCCAGCCACCCGTCGATAATAAGCAATCCCCGGCATCCTCCAGTCGCTCACTGTTTGCGTCAGGCATCCGTTCGACTGTCAGTGTTCTCGTCAGGCATCCGTTCGACTGTCAGTGTTCTCGTCAGGCATCCGTTCGACTGTCAGTGTTCTCGTCAGGCATCCGTTCGACTGTCAGTGTTCTCGTCAGGCATCCATTCGAGTGTCAGTGTTCTCGTCAGGCATCCGTTCGACTGTCAGTGTTCTCGTCAGGCATCCGTTCGACTGTCAGTGTTCTCGTCAGGCATCCATTCGAGTGTCAGTGTTCTCGTCAGGTATCTGTTCGAGTGTCAATGTTCTCCCCAGGCATCGAACCGTCAGCCGTTATTCTCGTCAAGTAATCATCCGTCTGCCAATGCTTTCGTCAGGCATTTGCAGTTTTCTCGTCTGGCATCCGTCCGTCTGCCAATGTTCTCCCCAGGCATCCATCCGTCTGCCATTGTTCTCGTCAGGCATCCACCCGTCTGCCATTGTTCTCGTCTGGCATCCATCCATCTTTCAGTATTCTGATCATGCAGCAGTCCATATGTCACGCAGCAACGCTGTCTATCGCTGTTTTCGTATGGCATCCGCCGTCAGTCACTGTTCTCGACAGGCATCCGTACGTCTGTCAGTGTTCTTTTTAGGCATCCTTCCGTCAGTCAGTGTTCTCGGCAGGCATCCTTCCGTCAGTCAGTTTTCTCAACAGGCATCCGTCCGTCACTCAGTATTCTCTTCAGACGTCTTCCAGCCAGCATCATTCCCAGCGCTAATTTTAACCGCCTTATAGTACACTAGCTTATAACTGACAATAGACCAGTCTTTTCCGCTCACCGGTCGATTGTCAACTACTTGTTTGCAACCGTTCTGGTTGTGATATCGTACTAGCCAAATGACTCCGACACAGTGAAGATTTATGGAGAGTCGCTGGCTTATTTCCGATCACCACTGTGGGGATACATGACCAGGGAACTTATGGTGCCAGCGGTGTGTCGCGTCGTACAGCAAGGACAAACACACAGACAGATAGGGGCACACAGACAGACTGACAGACAGACACACACAGATAGGCACACACAGCCTAACACACAGACACACACACAGCGAGAGAGGCAAACACACAGAAGGCAGAGACACACAGACAGGCACACACAATGACAGGTAGAGAAACACAGACAAACAGACACAGAGACAGACAGGCACACACGACAGACACACAGACAGACAGGAGCACAGGCAGACATAAAACTGCATGTCTATGGAAGCGATAAGCGGCCTGTAGAACAATTGTTTACTGACCGTCTCGCACTGCTGCCTTGCCGTGGCCCAGGTGGCTGAAATGTTTAAAAAGAAAACAACATTGCGCAGCAATTCGCTTTTAATTGCACTGATTTTCTTACTTTCTAAATACTCCCGTTCTTTTGAAGCCAAGAATTTTTGTTCAGCATCACGGAGTGAAAAAAACTTTAAATACACAGGTTTTATTTATAGTCCAGTCAGTCTGACTTAAAAAACAGTATGACGTCACCCAAAAAACCCGGATGGTGTTCTTTGAATCATCGCACAAACTCTTGCTCTTACGACGTCTTTCGTTCAAATGTCAGTGCCCGTACTTCACTATCGTTGTGTGTGTGTGTGTGTGTGTGTGTGTGTGTGTGTGTGTGTGTGTGTGTGTGTGTGTGTGTGTGTGTGTGTGTGTGTGTGTGTGTGTGCGTTTGTGTGTGTTTTTTTCTAATAAGTAAGAACACCAAGATATTATTTCCATAAAGACATCACAACCGGAAAGGTACCGGAGCCAGAAAAGCACTACAAACTAAAGGCACCACAATCTATAAGGCATCACAACCGGAAAGGCACCGCAACCGGAAAGGCACCAAAACATCGCGAAAAGTGAAGTATTTATTGCTAGAATTTATCAACACTGCCGTTTGTCCCAAACATTTATTTCAACATTATAGAAAGTGCCTTAGAAAGAGAAAAGTATCCATTTTTCGATCCGAGAATACTGAATAGGCAGGGTGCCTATTGTCTCGTCATCATGTGCTGAAGGGTGCTTTTGATCTCGTCACCATGTGCTGATGGCTGCCAATTGTCTCGTCATCATGTGCTGAAGGGCGCTTACATAGCTGTTCATTATATGATGAGGGTTACCTATGATCTCGTCATCATGTGCTGATGGGTGCCCATGATCTCGTCATCATGTACTGAAGGGTGCCTATGATCTCGTCATCATGTGCTGAAGGGTGCCTATGATCTCGTCATCATGTGCTGATGGGTGCCCATGATCTCGTCATCATGTGCTGATGGGTACCTATGATCTCGTCTACATGTACTGATGGGTGCCTATGATCTCGTCATCATGTGCTGAAGGGTGCCTATGATCTCGTCTCATGTGCTGATGGGTGCCTATGATCTCGTCATCATGTGCTGATGGGTGCCTATAATCTGGTCATCATGTGCTGATGGGTGCCTATGATCTCGTCATCATGTACTGAAGGGTGCCTATTGTCTCGTCATCATGTGCTGATGGGTGCTAATGATCTGGCCATTATATGCTAAAGGGTGCTTCTGATCTCGTGTACTGAAGGGCGCTTATACAGCTGGTCATTGTATGATGAGGGTTACCTATGATCTCGTCATCATGTGCTGATTGGTGCCTTTGATCTCCTCATCATGTGCTGATGGGTGCCCATTGTCTCGTCATCATGTGCTAATGGGTGCCTATGATCTCGTCATCATGTAAAGATGGGTGCCTATGATATCGCCATCATGTACTGAAGGGTGACTATGATGTCGTCATCATGTGCTGATGGGTGCCTATGATCTCGTCATCATGTGCTGATTTGTGCCTATGATCTCGTCATCATGTGCTGAAGGGTGCCTATGATCTCGTCATCATGTGCTGATGGGTGCTTATGATCTCGTCATCATGTGCTGATGGGTGCCTATGATCTCGTCATCATTTGCTGATGGGTGCCTATGATCTCGTCATCATGTGCAGATGGGTGCCTATGATCTCGTCATCATGTGCTGATGTGTGCCTATGATCTCGTCATCATGTACTGAAGGGTGCCTATGATCTCGTCATCATGTGCTGAAGGGTGCCTTTGATCTCGTCATCATGTGCTGATGGGTGCCTATGATCTCGTCGTCATGTGTTGATTGGTGCCTATGATCTCGAATTCATGTACTGATGTGTGCCTATGATATCGCCATCATGTACTGAAGGGTGACTATGATGTCGTCATCATGTGCTGATGGGTGCCTATGATCTCGTCATCATGTGCTGATTTGTGCCTATGATCTCGTCATCATGTGCTGAAGGGTGCCTATGATCTCGTCATCATGTGCTGATGGGTGCTTATGATCTCGTCATCATGTGCTGATGGGTGCCTATGATCTCGTCATCATTTGCTGATGGGTGCCTATGATCTCGTCATCATGTGCAGATGGGTGCCTATGATCTCGTCATCATGTGCTGATGTGTGCCTATGATCTCGTCATCATGTACTGAAGGGTGCCTATGATCTCGTCATCATGTGCTGAAGGGTGCCTTTGATCTCGTCATCATGTGCTGATGGGTGCCTATGATCTCGTCGTCATGTGTTGATTGGTGCCTATGATCTCGAATTCATGTACTGATGTGTGCCTATGATGTCGTCATCATGTACTGAAGGGTGCCTATGATTTCGTCAACATGTGCTGATGGGTGCCTATGATCTCGTCATCATGTACTGAAGGGTGCCTATGATCTCGTCATCATGTGCTGAAGGGTGCCTATGATCTCGTCATCATGTGCTGATGGGTGCCCATGATCTCGTCATCATGTACTGAAGGGTGCCTATGATCTCGTCATCATGTGCTGAAGGGTGCCTATGATCTTGTCATTATGTGCTGATGGGTGCCTATAATCTCGTCATCATGTGCTGATGGGTGGCTATGATCTCGTCATCATGTGCTGACGGGTGCCTATTATCTCGTCATCATCTACTGATGGGTGGCTATGATCTCGTCATCATGTGCTGATCGGTGCCTATGATCTCGTCATCATGTGCTGATGGATACCTATGATCTCGTCATCATGTGCTGAAGGGTGCCTATGATCTTGTCATTATGTGCTGATGGGTGCCTATGATCTCGTCGTCATGTGCTGATGGGTGCCTATGATCTCGTCATCATGTGCTGATGGGTGCCTATAATCTCGTCATCATGTGCTGATGGGTGGCTATGATCTCGTCATCATGTGGTGACGGGTGCCTATTATCTCGTCATCATGTACTGATGGGTGGCTATGATCTCGTCATCATGTGCTGATGGGTGCCTATGATCTCGTCATCATGTGCTGATGGATACCTATGATCTCGTCATCATGTGCTGATGGGTGCCTATGATCTCGTCATCATGTGCTGATGGGTGCCTATGATCTCGTCATCATGTGCAGATGGGTACCTATGATCTCGTCATCATATGGTGTTTGAAGCAGATTTGTGATGCAGACGGCTTGATTTGTGTGAGCTTGCTCAACTCTGCTCCCAAGATCACAAATTCGGCACTAGCAACGCCCTCCTCCCCCACATCCATCCCCACCCCTGCCACCAGCTTTTATCTTATATTTTGAAATACCGAGATTACCTCATCCCCGGCAGACCATGTTGGTTTGTTTCTGGTGTAAAGAAAGGCGCGAAGCTGTGGAGGAGTTTGGTTTGCCCTCGTGTCATGAATCCGTCAGGCGAAGATATATTGTGGATAAAAGAAACTGTGAAACTCAAACAAGCGCAATGATCATTGCTCATGTTACGGCTCATTCCGCACGTGATTCATGTGCAATATCTGCTTCTGGCAGTCAAAAAATGAGGGAGGAAACAGAAACAGGAAGTGTGTGTCATGTGCACTGAAGTGTGGAGAAGTGCCTCACGTGATCGTGTGTGTCACGTGCCTTTCTTTGTGTATGTCACGTGTTATGTGCTCATTTGTTTAACTTCTTCAACATGTCACGTGCTCATGTGTGTCACATACTCATGTGTGTCACGTGCTCATGTGGGTCGTGAACTCATGTCTGTCGCGTGCTCATTTGTATCATGCGCTCATGTTTGTTGCGTGTGCATGTGTGACATGTTTATGTGGGCCATGTGTGACATGTTTATGTGGGCCATGTGTGACATGTTTAAGTGGGCCACGTGATCAATTAGATTTTGTGTCAATTGTCACTCCCGATTCTAAAAATACCTTTTCTTTGTTACTCAAGGATTTTACAGTGTAAATCACTTTTTTAACTCTTTGGCGTTCTTAAACTCAACAGGATTTGAATAAAAGCCCCAGCCACCACCTCCCCCCCCCCCCCCGCCTCGTTCAACCCCCCTCTCCCTACTCCTCGCTTCATTCCATTTATTGAACTTCAAACGCGAGACAGCATGCCTCACAAAAGCGATACAGCATGCCCCACAAAAGCGATACAGCATGCCCGACAAAAGCGATACAGCATGCCCGGCAAAAGCGATACAGCATGCCCCACAAAAGCGATACAGCACGCTCCACAAAAGCGATACATTATGCCCCACAAGAGCGATACAGCATGCCCCACAAAAGCGATACAGCATGCCCCACAGAAGCAATACAGCATGCCCGACAAAAGCGATACAGCATGTCCGACAAAAGCGATACAGCATGCCCCACAAAAGCGATACAAAATGCCACACAAAAGCGATACAGCATGCCCCACAAAAGCGATACAGCATGCCCGACAAAAGCGATACAGCATGCCCGGCAAAAGCGATACAGCATGCCCCACAAAAGCGATACAGCACGCTCCACAAAAGCGATACATTATGCCCCACAAGAGCGATACAGCATGCCCCACAAAAGCGATACAGCATGCCCCACAGAAGCAATACAGCATGCCCGACAAAAGCGATACAGCATGTCCGACAAAAGCGATACAGCATGCCCCACAAAAGCGATACAAAATGCCACACAAAAGCGATACAGCATGCCACACAAAAGCGATACAGCATGTCCCACAAAAGCGATACAGTATGCCACACAAAAGCGATACAGCATGCCCCACAAAAGCGATACAGCATGCCCCACAAAAGCGATACAGCATACCCCACAAAAGCGATACAGCATGGCTCACAGCTATGCCTTGACATGCCACGTATTTTAATCTGCATCTACAGGGCTAGTAGTGCCACTCCGCACCTGCGTCAGCGCCCCCCCCCCCCTCCCTCCCCCGTGGGGAGTACATGTGCACCCAAGCGAGAGCGGGCAGTTCGTTACGAGATAGCTGGATTTATACGCCGATCAGCCGTGACTGTAATCCACACATGATATTTATCGCCGATTAACCAATAAAAATACGTAATTTATTAGATCTGTATTTTTGCAGCTTAAAAAAAAATATGTCGTAATTCTAACGAAATTCAGGTTAATGTTTGTTTCCGGTAGATCAAACAGCTGGTGCCGCGGCGCATGGATTTATGGACACATAACGTGATCGTGCGTGTTTGGCTTCGAGGTTACGAGGTCACAAGAATTCCTGCCAATCACGCCCATTTTCGGCTGCTTGTGCTTAAGAATGGGATGTTCTCGACACTACCATAATCGGAAATTGGGGAGATATCCGCCCCTCCCCCCACCTCACCCCCAAACGCCCATCTGATGCAAAAAAATTACAAGCAGACAGGTCCACAACACCCATGTGCAGATCTGGTATCCAGACATCCTTTGCTTTGTCGATGCTTTTTTACACACATGTCATACATGAAGCAGTTGGGTTTTTTTTACCTGTGAAAAAAATGCACCTACGGCACCTTCGAATGCGAGGTCTCCAAATAAAAGCGGTCAGCAAAATGCCACATAACACAGACCCTGCTTCATGGTTGTACAATGTACTCGTAAAGTGCAGTCCAGTGCACAGTTACAACTCTACTGCATGGCATGAGGGCATTGTAGCACCGTAAAAAAATAATTGTTTGTCTCGCACTTTTTGCACATCAAAACTCCGCCAAATTCTTCCCTGATCTTCTTGTAAAGGACGTTTTTGCTCGTTATTCTTTGCATCCGTTTGTTCTATCCGTTTCGGTCTGGGGAACCGCAAGACAGAAACATGCCAGAATGCTTTTTCATCGGCCCTCTTTAATAAACAGACTGATTCTCTCGAAGTTTTCACAGAAGCGAAGCGATTTCCCACCTTCCTAATGCCTGTGCGATTTCGCATCTGCCCGTCGCAGTACCCGGCTATACACAGTCCTACCTCCCATCTGTGTCTCTTTGTCCAGCTATAAATGCAGAACTCCATAAAAGGGGAAGGGCATACACATATAGCTGTCATGATAATTAATAATGAATGAAAATTACGACAATTTTCACAGTTGTATCTTCGTTACACATTTAAAATGTTAAACAGCTTTCAGAAAGACACCAGGCGTTGTCCTTTTTTTTGTAAACCTCTGCAACTTATTTCATTTTGATAAACTAAGGTGTCCACGTAAGAAGCCATCCAGACTGCCTGCCTTCCTGATGACGTCATAATCAGGCACTGGTTAGTGGCGTGTCTGAAATATCTAAAAAAAAAATAATGTGAATACCAGTATTTTTTATGGTTGTTTATTTTGTTTCTAAAATGTGGAAATTTAACTGGGTCAGTGAGGTTTCTATTTTCTTTCTTTTTCAGGATTCAAAGCATACACTCTGGGCCAAAAGCCTAAATCCCTGGGACCTGGCAAATTCCAATACGCCGCGAAAGAGCTGACGGCGGAAGGGGACATCCCGCACCTGCTGGTCACCCTGGATGGCGGCAGCGGCAAGATTAACCCCCTGAGGGCGGTCAGAAACTGTGAGCTCATTGTCGAGAATGAGCAGATATTTGGCATAAACATTGACGGCGACTGTGTCGTCAGGAAAAACCTGGAGAATGAGAAATAAAATTCTCCGATCAAGCCGCGTTCCGAATGGGTCAAATGCACGTTTTCAAAACAATGACCTTAAGGTAGATTTGGTACAAAGCAAAAACCAAGCAATGCAATATGTGATCCCAGGACCCCAAAGACTTTCAAAGTTCGTTTAGTTTAGTTTTTCTTGTGATTGAATATTATATCCAAACAATATGAGGACCTTCTGCCGTCCGGATTGTCGTGAGGCGTCAATGTGAATTTAAAAAAAAACTTGCTGAAAGTGTCACCAGGCTGCCGATCGCGTGGTTTTGTTTTGTTTTCGTTGTTGTTTTGTACCAGTATTCCACTACCAAGTCACTGGGGTCATGTAGACCTTTGGCTGACCACTACACCGATGCAGACACTTAGGATCGCTGTCAAAACCTCGTGCGGATTCTAAAGGACTGGAATCGGATGTTAAATCACAACTTATCATAACGTAGCAAACGTAGACTATATTTAAAATGTTTCTTGTAGGTGAAGTAGATTCTGTTGCGACGTTTACGAGTTTGTACATGTTCTAGGAGTTTGTTCGTATTCTAAGAGTTTGTACGTGTTCTAAGAGTTTGTATATGTTCTAAGAGTATGTACATGTTCTTGAGTTTGTACGTGTTCTAGAGTTTGTATATGTTCTAATAGTTTGTACGTGTTCTAAGAGTTTTACGT
>CATKHT010000127.1:0-20208 GCA_949752745.1 Protula sp. h YS-2021 | reverse complement strand
CTCGCTATTTATATGTGCACACGCGGGGAAGTTGGGGGGGGGGGGCGGACAGGAAGTTACTTCATTTCTTTATTTTTTTTTAAATTTTTACGGAGTTGAAGGGGGGGGGAGGTGTTGGGGTTGGTGGGAGTCGAACTCGACGAACAGAAAGTACGAGCTTGATTCTTCAAATTAAAAAGCGAGAGAGAGAGAGAGAGAAAAAAAAAGAAAGAGAGAGAGAGAAGGAGAGAGAGAGAAAAAGAAAGAAAGAGAGAGAGGGAGAAAGAGAGAGAGAGAGAAAAAGAAAGAGAGAGAGAGAGAAAGAGAGAGAGAGAGAAAGAAAGAGAGAGATAGAGAGAAAGAGAGAGAGAGAAAAAAAGAAAGAGAGAGAGAAGAGAAGAGAACTCAACTCTACTCATGAACTGTATAGAATTTTTGTAGGAGCAATATTCCGTTACTGGTTCCCCGGCGTGTAATAAGGACACTTACTGGGTTATTTGGGTATATCCAATCAAAACAAAAACTACGGGAAAAACGTTAATCTCTGACCGTTGTGGCAGTCCCAGGATTACACAATAGAAAATGATTTAATCCGTGCATTTATTGCACAGCGTGATTGTCTTGTATTAATTTGACCTTTTTTACGACTTCTATAGACCCATGTGATAATGACTCACACTTTCTTTCCCAATAAGCAAGGGATTTGGAGGCAAATGAAAGGCTGATGTTTCTTCTTCTTCTTCTTCTTCTTCTTCTTCTTCTTCTTCTTCTTCTTCTCTTTTTCGTCACTAACCGTAATTCGATTGGATGAGGATTCTTGTAATTTGACTGGATGAGGATTCGTGTAATTTGATTGGATGAGGAGTCGTGTAATTTGCCTGCATGAGGATTCCTTGCATTTGATTGCATGAAGATTTGTCTAATTTGACTGGATGAGGATTCTTGTCACTTGATTGGATGAGGATTCGTGTCATTTGATTAGATGATGAGTCGTGTAATTTGATTGGATGAGATATCGTGTCGGAGTGCTACATCTCATTGGCTTAGAATTGGATTAAGACTAAACGCCCAGACGTAATTGCGGAAAGTAAGAAATGTGTTTTACTCAGAAAAGAGAGAAAAAAGGAGTAATTGCTTCCGAGAAAAGATCCACTGTTAAAAGAATAATTATTGCCCTGTTTTGTCACCACCTCCTTACCCCCTCCCTACTTCCCCTGCCCCCTTTCCCACCCCACCCCAATCCTGTCCTCAAGCACGGCGCAATGAGAAGCGAACAATCCTCCCTTTGATATTTTGGGTTTATTTAATTATCTTTTTTTAAACTTCATCTGACTAGAATATGGGATGGTGACATAAAGTGACCAAAATGTAGGATGGTGACCTGAAGTCACTACCAGAGTGTCGGATGGTGACATGAAGAGATTAAAATGTAGAATGGTGACCTGAGGTCGCTAGTGTTTTATGGTGACCTGAAATGACTATAGTTTGGGATGGCGACCTAAAGTGACCAAAATATGGGATGGTGACTTGCGTGATTAGAGTGTAGAATGGTGACCTGAAGTGAGTAGGTGACCTTCCTACAGGATGGTGACCTGAGGTAAAAGGACTGTGTGATGATGACGTGAAGGGAATAATTGCTTACGAATAAATCTTCTTCACATTGGGTCAGTTTCTGAAATGTTCCGCCCGTGTCTGTAATATTCCGTAACGTAACTGTAATGTTCCGTTTCATATCTGCAATGTTCCGTTCCGGATCTGTAATGTTTCGTCCCGTATCTATAATGTTCCGTTCCGTATCTGTGATGTTTCGTCACATATCTCTGTTCCGTTCCATATATGTAATGTTCCGTTCCGTATCTGTAATGTTCCGTTCCGGATCTGTAATGTTCCGTCACATATCTCTAATGTTCCGTTCCATATATGTAATGTTCCGTTCCGTATCTGTAATGTTCCGTCCCCTATCTGTAATGTTCCATTTCATATCTGCACTGTTCCGTTCCGGATCTCTAATGTTCCGTCCCGTATCCGTGCTGTTCCGTTCGCTGTGAGTGTCAATTAACACCTGTGCCATTTTTTTCTCTATTTTTTTTCTTTCTCTTTGGCTCATCAGTGTTTACCCTTTTTGTCTTTTATAAATCAATGCGCAGTTCTGCAGCACACTATCACGCAATAGCATTTGTTACACTTGGGGATTTTTAATCCCCTAGTTTATTGCTTTCGTACGACTCGGTAAAGTGTTTCCGTATATTTCCTTTTTTCCGCCAAAACCTTGTCACGCGAACTCCTCTGAGACGGCTAGGGGTAGGAAGACCAAATTTGGCAGAGACATAGTATAGCATGTCTAGTTGGTCGAGCTAATTTTTTTTTTAGAAATTCATTAACATTTTATATGCAAAAATGGACATTGAAATTTAAAATTTGAAAACCTTGTCACGCGAAATCCTCTTAGACCTCTAAACCTAGGACGACCAAATTTGGCAGAGATATAATGTAGGATGTGCAGTTGGTCAAAGCTCAATTTTTAAAAGAAATTCATTAACATTTAAAATGTAAAAATGGACATGACGTTAGAAAACGATTGACCATTATCTCGAAAACGGTTAGAGATAGAGCGATTTTGAGCTTATTTTCGACGGTTTGGACCTAACAGACTATATGTAAGAGATACCTTGCTGACTTTAACCTCCTTGGTCATGGTCAAAGTAAAAAAAAAACCGGAAGTTGACAATTATCTCGAAAACGGTTAGAGATAAGGCGATTATGAGCTTATTAACGACCCTTTGGGCTTAAAAGATTGTATATAAGAGGTACCTCGGTGACCTTGACCATTTCGGCCATGGTCAGTATTAAAAACCGGAAGTGGACCATTATCTCGAAAAGGTTAGAGATGGAGCTAATTTTGAGCTTATTTTCGACCCTTTAGGCCTAATTACATGTCAGAGGTACCTAGATGAGCTTGACCTCCTCAGTCATGGTCAAGATCAAAAACCGGAAGTCGACCATTATCTCGAAAACGGTTAGAGATCTGCGATTCTGAGCTTATTTTCTACCCTTTTGGCCTAAAAGACTATTTGTAAGAGGTACCCAGATGACCTTGACCTCCTAAGTCATGGTCAAGATTAAAACTCGGAAGTTGACCATTATCTCGAAAACGGTTAGAGATGGAGCAATTATGAGCTTATTTTCGACCCTTTGGGCCTAAAAAAATATATGTAAGGGGTACCTCGATGACCTTGACCTCCGCGGTGACCTTGACCACCTCGGTCACCACCTCGGTCATGGTGAAAAACCGTAAGTTGACTATAATCTCTGAAACGGTTAGAGGTAGATCTATTTTGAGCTTATTTCGACCCTTTCAGCATAAAAAGCGTTATGTAAGAGGTACCTCGGTGACCTTGACCTCCGTCATGGTCAACTTAAAAAACCGGAAGTTGACCATTATCTCGAAAACGGTTAGAGATAGAGCGATTTTGAGCTTATTTTCGAGCCTTTGGTTCCAAAAGAGAAGATAAGGGAAGAGGTATCTTGGTGACCTTCACCTCGTTCATGGTCAGTTCTGAATTTTAAGAGTTCAAAATCGTATTTCTTGTGGCCTGCAAGTGTAATTTTCGCTACTCGGTAGCGAAAACGCTCTAGTTCTCACTCGTTTTTATCCAAGCTAGAACATTCGCTAATTTAACAGACTATGTGGGGGGGGGGGGGAGGGGAGGGGAGGAGAGGGTTGATACATTGTTGAAATTAATATACCCTTTAGAAAACGACTTATAACAATCAGCTTTCTTGCGTAATAGCATTTTTCTTTCTTTCTTTCTTTCTTTCTTCTTCATCATCATCTTCTTCTTTTTTTATTTTTGCTTCTTCAAACATTTATATCTCACGTGTTTGGAATGGCTAGCCATTCCGCGAGAAACTTCGTGAACTGTTTGCACTCCTCCGCTGCTCTCATCAAAAAGTGTCTTGTTTTTAGGTGCATAGCGGGACACATGTAGGTTCGCAAACTGGCGTCTCATGGTCATGAATATAAGGGTTGTGGGGCGGGGGAAGGGGGAAGGGGAGCGGGCAGGGGGGAGGGGGCAGGGGGGAGAGGTGTTTTCATTACGTGAGTACGCAGATTTACAAGGCTGTTTGATTTCTGACCATGTCTCATGGCTTAAACCCTCCTCAGCCACTCCGCCACCCCCGTATTAACTTTATGACGTTATTCATCAAGTGTTGTGTGAGTGTTACCCGAGTCACCGGAGCACTTCGACTCCTCCCCTTCCTTCCCGTGGTTGTGTCTATGTGTGTTTTGTGTGTGTGTGTGTGTGTGTGTGTGTGTGTGTGTGTGTGTGTATGAGAGGGAGACAGAGAGAGAGAAAGAGAGGAGGGACAGTGAGATAGAAAGGGGGAGGGTGGGAGAGAGAGAAAGACAGAGGGAGGGAGGGAGGGAGGGAGGGAGGGAGGGAGAGTGAGAGAGAGAGAGAGAGAGAGAGAGAGAGAGAGAGAGAGAGAGAGAGAATGAGGGAGGGAGGGAGGGAGGGAGGGAGGAAGGGAGGGAGGGAGGGAGGGACAAGAGAGACAAAAATAGAGAAAGAGAGAGAGGTAGAGAGAGAAACGCCATTTCATTACAGCATCACAGGTTACTCAGTTGTCTAATAATCTATCGTTTTATTTCGTAAAACGAGCTTTTACGAGTAAAAGCGCAATTCGCGTTCTCCACTTTTAATGGGTTCCCTTCCAGTAATATTTACCACGCAATATAAAAAAGAACTTTTTGAGGTACTGTTCAAGATACTCTAACCCTTCCATCCATCCTATGGCCAATCAGAATGCCCGAGACGTCGTCTGCTAGTCTCGTATAAACGACATTCCCTTTTTAGCCCCAAAAGGCGGTAAAACACGCCCAGGCTAGTTGGGGATGGATGGGACGGGTTAAAATCAAAGTTAAAAGTGGAGAACGCGAATTGCGCTTTTACTCGTAAAAGCTCGTTTTACGAAATAAAACGATAGTTTTACTTCGCAAAAGCTTTGAATTCGCTTATCTCCACTTTTAATGGGACTTGAGTCCGGAGCAGGGGAGCCTGCCATTCTTGAACTGCCCAAAAAGGTCGCGAATTACACTATGGCTTGTAAAAGCTCATTGCATATAGGCGAGGAGTGCTGTGCACTCGACGCAAAGAAGAAATAAAACTTGTCAGCTAAGTTTCAATTCTTTTAATGATTTCCTAAATAAAGTCCGGAGGCGTACCATTCCGGTCTTTCAACATAAGGTAAATCGTAACAAAGTAAAAAATATCACAGCAACTGTCAGTTGAGATGAGAAGGCTTCCAACCATGCCATCATCTTTTTTGAGAACTATCACCATCCCCCTCCAACCGCCCACCGGATGGATCCCTTCCTCAAGTTCTCACTATTCACTTGCTATGTATTGATGAACAATTAGGTTTATTTAGAAGTACTACAAAACGATCGTAAATCCATAGGAATTACGCAAATAAACTCTTTGACACTTCTAGTAAAGTGACTGAAGTGTCTTACAAGACATGCAATTCAAACTTGAAAAAGAAAGCGAGTCCGCTGTCTAACTTTTCTTCTTCTCATTTGATAAATTACCACGTTTATTTGAAATAAACTCATAGCGATTGACTAGATAGTACTAAAACTACTGTAAATCGTCATAAAATGAAAAACAGAAAAAATTTTGCTTATTTATGACTGTTTTCCTATATGGGGCCGTTATGGTCCCATAAGCCCATAATGACACTATGGTACCTCATACCATGAACCATAAACCGGCTTTCGGCCTTCCGGCTACAACGGGTGTACGGTCACTGGGTACGTCTGGGACCGACATGGTCCCCCCCCCTTTCTTTCTGAAAAACATGAAGAAAGGAGATCAAAACTTAAGCATCCGAGTAGCCGTAAGACCGAAGACTGGGCTGTACTCATTACACATGCGATCCTGAACACTTCGGAGTAAATAAATGCTTAATTAAACATAACCGTCCAGCGTTCGTCCGTAACTTAATATAAGCACGAACCGAAATGGTCCAAAGGACCTGAGCGAAAGGCGAAATGTTCAGAGTAAGAAGGAAAGACCTTCTTGTAGGTTGTTACTTTCGTGGCTTGTTGTTGTTGTTACTGTTCCCATTACGGCCCTTGGAGAAGTTACTCTTGTGCTTGCCCTTGTTCTTAAACTTGGGAGAAGCATTCCTACAACAGAAACACTCAGCCTGTAATGGTCGTTTCTGAAGCCACGAACGGTCCTAATGAATATAAGCCAGACAATTCATCTTGAGAAAAATCTTTCAGATAGTATTTAACAAACGAGTTGGGGGAAACCCAACAACCTGTTTTTAATATATCCGAAAGGGACACGTTGCGTACCGCCCTGAGGGAATTGGCTACTTGCCTTACCTGATGGGCTTTGATGTTTGATTCCCCTAACGGGTTAGGGTCGATTTGTGCATCGTCATAGGCTGCCAAAATGATCCTTTTAATATAATTTGAGATCGACTGTTTCGAAAGATCTTTGTTAAATTTCGGCATAAACGAAATGATGAGAGCCTTCTGATTATCTGATCGGTAGGCCTCTGACATTTCCAAATACTGTTGCAGCGCCTTGACGGGACACAAAGAGACCAGACCGTCTGAGTCGGGGTCATCTGGTAGGGATGGGAGAGTAATGTGATCGAACGTTCCCATCCCTTGGGTCATGATGTGGGTTTTTCCCATGAATCCTGCTCTAGGGACTAGGGTGACCTTCTCCCATGTACCCTTATCTTTATTTACCTTTCTGTCTAGGGCATGGATTTCGCCTCTTCTTTTGCCCGAAGCTAAGGCCAATAAAAACGTGAATCTTAATGTTGCGTTTTTTGCTGAAATCACGTCCTTACTAAATATATCTGGGCGCTGAAGATACTGTAAGACTATTGATAAATCCCACTGCGCTATGTTGGATGGGCAGGGTGGGGAGCTTACTTTAAAATGTCTTACTAGCTGTGATAGGGAAGTATCTTCGCCCGGGTCGTAGCCTGTAGACGCTTTGAGTCTTGACCCTATAGCGGCCCTATAGCCCTCGATGGAACTTACCTTTAATTTCACCTCCGTGAAAAGGTGATCGAGGAAATCCGCTACCACTGCTGGGCTAGCCTGAAACGGATCTAGCTTAGAAGTGCTACACCAAGCGGCAAATTTATTCCACTGCGACCTGTAAACTTTGGCCGTTGAACCCTTGTGACTGTTTACTATTTTCTCTCTCACCTGCTTAGAAAAACCCTTGTTTTTCAGAAAGGACTGGTCAGACACCATAGGTGGAGGTTCAGTAAGCGAGGGGAGGGGTGGAAGTGATGCCAATGGGGTTGTGATAGCAACTCGTTGTGGCATGGGATCGGTATCGACCTTACTACCTTGCAATGGAGTAGGAGGGCGAACCATGGGGCTTCCGGTGTCCATGGGGCAATGAGTAATAGGAACGGTGGTTTCAACTCGATTACTCTCTGCAGGACTTGCCCTAAGATTGCTTGTGGGGGAAAGGCATACAGTACCTCGTCCCGTGGCCACTGACAATTGAGAGCGTCTACTGCCCAAGCTGCTGGGTCCGGGCAAGGAGACACGTACCGGGGAAGTTGGGTGGTCATCGCGTTTGCAAACAGATCCAGAGTCGGGGCACCCCATGGGGATTGGTGTGTCACCCACTGAAAGGACCGAGGGGATAGGCACCACTCGGTGTTGATAACTTGACCCTGTCTGGAGGCTAAGTCCGCTAGGACGTTTAATTTCCCGGCCAGGTGACGGGCGGAAACGGTCACCTGTTCCTCCCTGGCCTTTGAAAGAATTTGGAATGCAAGTTTGGACAGGGATCGTGATTTGGTGCCCCCCTGCTTGTTGAGGTAAGCTATGGCTGTGGAGTTGTCTAACCGAAAAAGGACTGCCTTGTTTCTGAGTTGGTTGGTCAGCTTGATTAGGGCAATCCAGACCACCCGAAGCTCCAGCCAGTTTATGTGGTAGGACTGAAGCGAGGGTGGCCATTTGCCCTTCCATACCTGACCATTCCAATAAATTCCCCACCCCGCATGGGACGCATCGGTCTGAATCTCTATCTCCGGGGTGGGGGGCTGAAATGGCATTCCTTCGGACATAATTAGAACATCGCACCACCACTGTAGGGCTTGTAGGGTTACCTGTGAAACTTGCATCCTCGCTGCGGGTGAACGACCCTGATGCAACGCCCATCTTACCTGGCTTTGAAATGGCCTGTAATGGAGACGGCCCAGGGGGACTGTCTTCTCTGTTGCCACTAACAGGCCGAGGAGCGATTCCATGGCCTGTAATCTCACCTTCTTTCCTGGGGAAATACCTTTTATGGCATCTGCAATTCTCTGGCGGCGTTCTGGCGTAGGGAACGCCTTTGCTATTGCCAGATCCCAAAACTCCCCTAGAAAGGTAATGGACTGTTTGGGGGTTAGTTCGGACTTGGCTAGGTTTACTACTAGACCTACCTCTAGTGCCTTGCGAACTAAAGACATTGTATGAATCTCGGTTACCTGCCTGTCTTGATTCGCCAGAAACCAGTCGTCCAGATACTGAAAGACTAACATCCCTTCTAGCCGTGCCCATGTTTTCAGTACTTTCATGACCTTGGAGAAAACGTACGGGGCCGTAGCCAGACCGAAGGGAAGTGCCAGAAACCAAAATCGTCTTTTCCCTACTTGAAAGGCTAGAAATTTTCTTGCCGAGCGATGGAGAGGAATATGGAGGTAAGCATCGGAGAGATCTATGGAGGTACCCCACATCCCTTCCCGTAATGACCCTTTTATCACCTGGGCCGTGTCCATCTGAAAGGTGATCACTCGGAGAAAACCGTTTATGGGGGAAAGGTCGATTACCAGCCTCCACCCTCCGGATTTCTTGGGAACCAGAAAAACTCTGCTGAAAAAACCCATTTGATTTTCTGGCATTTCCTCTATCGCCTGTTTTTGAGACAAGCTCAGTAGCATTTCTTGGAGAGCTCGGTCTTTTTCTGACCCCTTGGCGTAAGAGGTGACTAGTTGTCTTGGCGCATGGGCGGTTAGGGGAATAGGGCACCTGAGCCCGTTCCGGTCTCGTTTGAAAGGTAGGGAGTAACCTCTCTTTAACCAACGTACTACCCTTCGAGACGCCCCCATTTCTGCCCATTGCTGCCAAAACTTTCCTAGTCTTCCTCCTACGGGCAAGGAGGCGTTTAAGGAAAGTAAATTTTCCAAGTCTCTTAAGTTTGCTAAAGTATCGCCAGGAGATAAGGGAATCTCGTGACGGTACTTTGGTTGGCTGCTACCTGAACGACTGTGGAGCCGGACCCTCTGTCTTGCTGCCGGGGCTGGGTTTCGGTTTCTTGACAGGGGGCTGTTGTGGCTGCGCACTCGGCTTAGACGGTGCTGGAGAGGACTGTTGTGGTCTCTTCCTCTTCAGTGGACGTTTGAAGGAGGAGCGAGACATCCTGGACATCAGGGCATAATCTTGCGAAAGCGAACGACTTTCCTGGTTCACCCTCTCTATCTCGGCGGGAGGAAATAGTTCTCGTTCCTCCAGGATAGGGGCATGACGCAGGTCCCGCAAACCTTTGACACTAGACCAGCAGTGCTGGAGAAAGGCATCTCGACGTAAGTAGACCATTGAAGTCATCAAAAAAGTGGAAAGTTTGACCACGTCTCGGGTAGCTAAGGCCAGGCATTCCATCAATTTAGCAGACACGGGATCACTAAGGCGAAGTTCTTCCCAACGCGACTTTAGTGCTTTAAGTGCATGATCTTGAAAAGACATAATGTTCAGGATGTGGCGAGAAGACGCCTCGATGGTCTTTGCGTCTTTCTCCACTAATGGAATGTCTGAGTCACTACGCACTGTGGGCATCCAGACTGTACGCTTCACGGGCTGCTCCAGTGCCTCTAGGGGAATTTTTTTCATCCGCTGACCGATATGGTCCTGGTCGTACTGAGCAATGTTTAGATAAATGGAAACGCGACAACGTGCGACCCTCACCGGCGTCCATCTTCTTGAACTCTTTCGCGCGGACCGTGACAGCATGAGCAATGCCCTCACTGGTGGCTAGTGCGATAAACGAGTCCTGTTGTGGTGGAGCTGCCTGAGATGTCATCCGAATGGGCGGATCCTCCTTATCTAAATTTGGGGAGCCACAGGAGACCTCTGCTAAGCGGGCTATCTCTTGAATGGCATCCCTGAACGGCACGTCTTCTGGTGCAATCGTAGAAGCAGAACTCGAGGGGGCCGCGTCCTCGACCGATGGGGCAAGATCTGGTGGAGAGGGAGTACGGATGGGCCGTCTGCCCGCTGCCGCTGGATCTCTCCAAAGTCGATGCCCTTGGCCGGGAGAACGCACCTGCTCCACTGCCCGTAACGGTAAATGACAACGGGAATGTACTGACGTACCCTCGGATTCTTCTTCCCCGTCTTCCACCTCCGACTCCTGTTCATCAGATGCTGCTTCTGGGAGTTGGGATTGTGAAAAATGTGACATGTGGGGTTCCCCTACTGGGGTGTAAATTTCTTTCTCCCTGTTGCTTGGGACTGCTGCTAGGGGAGAATTTTCCATCGGCCCGATTTCCTCATCATCTTCCAGCAATGCGGAGACTTGGCCCGAAAGGGGCACGCCCACGGAATCCTCCTCGCTGATGGTGACCGTTTCGGGAATATCCACGTTAGAGTCCAGCGGGAGGTGAGGTACAGGCGAGCCCGATATCGCTGCCACTGACTGAAATTCCGGAGGAGGACGAGAAACCGTAGCTGATGGTTTAGGCTTTTGCCTTTGACTAAGCAGACTCTCCTGCTTCTGAACTTGACTCTGTAAATCCAAAAGTTGTTTTTGCAGTTGCGATTGCATAGACAAAAACGCTGAAAATTCACTCGGGAGACGCTGCAGCTGAGGAGGGGGGGATAAGTCCTCTCGCGGGGGAATGCCTAACTGGCCTGTAACCGCCGAAAGTACTGTTCCCGTATCCCTATGCGTTAAAGTCACTTGTTCCTCAGACGGGGACTTAAACGCCCCTCCTGGACTGCCACTGGGTTTCACTCTAGGAGGTGAGGCCCATGCCTCGCGGAGACGATCCCGTTCTTGCCCTTCCGGGATGTCCAATTCTGCTACAGTCTCAGAAAATGCACGTCCTTTACTCTTGGACTTTTTATGTCTCTTAACTGGCGTAGCGGATTCCGATTCTGCACCAGTGTCTACGTGTACGGGGGTGGAGACCTGGCCCAGAATAACGGAGCTAGCCTTCTTCATGGTATCACGAATAAATTCACGAGTAACAAACGAAGCTGACGAAAGGAATTTGCGCTTATCCCTCCTGCGCTCGTTCTTGGTCCTATTCCGTAATAGGACTTTCCAATCCTCTGGAGAAAGATGTAGACACTCGCCACACTGGCTGTCTGGCTCACACAGAGGTATTCCACTATTCCGTCTACAGCGGTCGCAGATGGAGTGGGGGTTACACGCGGTTGGAGGATGGATACACTGAGGCAGTAACGGTGGAGAATGTAGACTGGCCTCTGTCATATCTGAAATGCAAGCAGAGAAAAACAACGGTGAGAATATGTAGTATAAAACAACGCACAAAACTACATTTCTCCGTGCTTTGCTTCAACTGCAAGCTTTAACCTTCCAAGCTGTGTTTACAATTGCTTAAACACCGCAATAACTCGCTGGGTCTAAGGAAAGACGAAAAGAGATGCTTCCCGGAACGATAACGTTCCCGGGCCGTAACGGGCTGGACCGTAATGGCACCACCCGTGTCGGATATGGATCTCTCTTGCCTCAGATGCACCTGGGACCATCGGACCGTAACGGGTTTTGTGAATCCCGTTGGACCAGAATGGTCTTCTCGCACCCGTGACCGTAAGACCACAAAGGGAAAACGGTCCTGGCAAAGAAAATGACCCTCAGACGTCACAGAAAACGTCTCTTTTCGTCGGAGAACGCTGTCAGACTTGCAGAACCTGCTCTACAAAGACTGAGAAGCGACCCATGGAGTAAAGCTTAAGCAAAAACTGGCCATTTCCGCGATGACACAGCTGGCTGGTAAAGCTTGGAGTCTGATCAGGTCCAGCAGCCTGAAAAGATCCTACTCCTAGACGAACTGAGGTGGAACTGGTAAGTTCCTCGATCTGAATGAAAGTGGAGAAAGAGGCGCACTTCTCGGGACTAGGAAAGTGTCTCCGTGATCGTGCAAACTCAACCTAATCAGACCGAAGAGTAAGATGGCGAATAAACACACTTCGGCTCCATAAATTTATCCCAACGCACAATAATAGATAAAACAATCCATTAGGCAGTGAATTAAGTAAAAAATGAAGCAATTCGCACCTTAAACCAGTTCCCTTGCTGCAAAAAACCGGCAGCACACAGAATGGCGTGTTGTATCGACGCCACGCAAAAAGGGAATGTCGTTTATACGAGACTAGCAGACGACGTCTCGGGCATTCTGATTGGCCATAGGATGGATGGAAGGGTTAGAGTATCTTGAACAGTACCTCAAAAAGTTCTTTTTTATATTGCGTGGTAAATATTACTGGAAGGGAACCCATTAAAAGTGGAGATAAGCGAATTCAAAGCTTTTGCGAAGTAAAAGCGTCAGTTTATTTTTAACTGTGCTCGAGAGTATCAAACTCATTACGTAACAAAACGGTATTGCTATTGCTGATGTGTGTGTGTGTGTGGGTGGGGGGTTGTGTGTGAGGGAGAGAGAGACAGACCGACAGAGGGAGGAAGGGAGGGAGGGACAGAGAGAGGGAGGGAGGGAGGGAGAGAGGGAGGGAGGGAGGGAGGGAGGGAGGGCGGGAAAAAGAGAGAGGGGGAGAGAGAGGGGGAGAGAGAGACGGAGAGAGAGAGAAAGAGAGAGAGAGAGAGAGAGGCCAGAGAATGTGAGAGAGGGAAAGAGTGGGAAGCATCGAGGTCTTTAAAATTGAGGAACATTTCTGTGACGCCGTTGTGTATTTAGTGCAGACCTTGGGTATTGAGTGTGGAGAATTTGCTGCAATTCTGTCTGTGGTGAAAGATTCCTGATTGGCACCTCGAGCAGGACACGAACACATATTAAGGTAGAATTACGGTGTAAATAAAATGTAAACAAACACGTGGTATTTGCAGCAACAAAAACCAACAATACAGACAGATACAGAGAAAGAAAACAAAGTTAATAAAAACTTTATAAACATTTGGATAGTTCATTGGTTGACTCGGGGGTCACGTGATGTTGTTGTTGTTGTTGTTTACATTATTCGGTCGTAATGCTGTACCTTAAGCACAGACGCGAGTGGCAACTTATGAGCATATAGATATATATGCATACAGGAAATATAGGTCTTTTTCTTGACGGGCGCAAGGATATGCTTGTGTGATACCAAAATGTATTGCTCAGTTTGAAGAACTACTTTATGTATGCATAGCTATCTTTATACCACGGGAATGGTGAAAAGAATGGATGCTATGGACTAATTAAGGAACGTTCAGCTTAAAAAAAGGTAATCAATTAGTTTTTTGTTATTGCGTTTGAAAGCCATGTCAATGCTCCATATATTTCAGGTGCATTTTAATTGATTTTTTTAAAATGTAACACTGAAAATGGGTTCAGTAAAAACAATATTTTTGGAGAAAGTGAAAAAAAAATTAGCCTGTTGCAATGGAAAACCGTTCAGTGGATTGATTGGCTAGCGATATGGGTGTGTACTGGAAGGGGGAGGGGGGTGTGAAAGGGTTGTCTCCGAATAGATGTAGTCAAAACTGTCCCGTTTTCCGATGCCAAGGTGACGTCCGCGTCACGTTGTTAAATGTCAAGGTGACGTCCCTGTGACGTCGTTAAATGTCAAAGTGACGTCCCTGTGACGTTGTTAAATGCCAAGGTAACGCCCCTGTGACGTTGTTAAGTGTCAAGGTGACGTCGATATGACGCCTTTTAATGCCAAGTGGTGTCAGTGCGGCGTCGTTGAATGCCAATGGTGGCGTCGATACGATGTGACGTCATTAAATGTCTAGATGACGTTCCTGTAAACGTCGTTCAGTACCAAAGTGGCGTCTCTGTGATGTCGTCAGATCGCTGATGACCCCCCTCCCCCTCCCACTCCCCCTCCCCCCTCCCCCCTCCCCCACCCTCACGCGGTCTCACGAAAGCAATGGCGATATCGCCATGGGGGCTACGCTGCGAAATGACGTCATCATTAGCAGCGTGACGTACGCCATGTGGTACTGGTCGCCATCTTAGCTTTTTTTAACACCGATTGGGGGTTGTGCTGCCTGCAATGGGTTGTTAATTTGATTATAGTGGCCAAAAAAATGCTGAAATATCCTACAAAATGGACAGTGACTCACGAGTTTGCTTGCCTCCCCTACCCACCTCATCCCACCCCCGCAACCCCCCCCCCTCCCCCATCCGGCAACCCCCACAGAGTTCTCTGTTTTGTGTTCATTGACTGGCCCTGGCTGAGATAAAAAGAAAAACACTTAATTTTACTCGGAGACAAAAGCAAGAAAGCAAGTATTACCGGAAATCAGCGAATACATGAGCTTCCACCCCTTCACCCCTTCCTCCACTTTTTATGCGCTGCTGGTGTGAAACGATTGCTCAGAAATTCTGATCACTCCCCCCTCCTCCCTCCCCCCCTACCTTAACAATCGTTCATTCTAGTTGCTAGAACGGGGTCAATCGATTGGGACCGGTTCGTTAGACATCTTAATGCCTGAGGTTAATTGTGTTTGCTAGCCGTCACCCTTTATGATATCAAAAGCGCGAGCTTGTCAGATCAAGACCCTCCCCCCCCATCCCCACCCCGCCCCACTTCCTCTACTATCACATTGGATCACAGCGGTTATCCGGAGTGACGTATAAAAAAAGAGGGGAGGGGGGCAATCGTAATTATTCTATAACTTGGGGATTGGAATTGAGACTCAAATGAGAGAAAAAAAATGACGAGTTTGATGGACGAAACAAAATTGGCCCCTGGATATGTGCTCCCCATTCATCACTCCTCGCTCGGGTTGTGTCAGGGGGGATTTATCCAATGTTTTCTTTCGGGGCAAGAGAGTGGTGCCTGGAGAGGGACGTAGGGGGGGGAGGGAGGGAGGGAGGAAGGGAGGGGGGGGGGATTGTGGAAAATTGTCGTAAAAGGGATTTCTATGCCGTCCTGCTGTAAGAGTTGATAATGGAAAAATTTAAATATATGTTGTTGTCTGTTTTTTTTTTCTTGAATGTGGGTTTACTTGCGCTTTTTGTACTGTTGTTACTTCCGCTTTTTGGTACTGTTATTATTTCCGCTTTTTGTACTTTTGTTACTTCCGCTCTTGGTAATGTTGTTACTTCCGTCTGTGGTACTGTTGTAACTTCCACTTTATGGTAATGTTGTTACTTCCGCTCGTTGTACTGTTTTTACGTCCGCTTTTTGGTAATGTTGTTACTTCCGCTCGTTGTACTGTTGTTACTTCCGCTTTTTGTACTTTTGTTACTTCCGCTCTTGGTAATGTTGTTACTCCCGTCTGTTGTACTGTTGTAACTTCCACTTTTTGTACTGTTGTAACTTCCGCTTTTTGTACTGTTGTTACTTCCGCTTTTTGTACTGTTGTTACTTCCGCTTTTTGTACTGTTGTTACTTCCGCTTTTTGTATTGTTGTTACTTCCGCTATTTTGTACTGTTGTTACTTCCGCTTTTTGTACTATTGTTACTTTCGCTTTTTGTACTGCTGCTACTTCCGCTTTTTGTAAGGGTGTTACTTCCATTTTTATCCTGATGTTATTTTTAAGAATTTTCGAAAATGAAGAAGAGTTAAAAAAGAAAGCTTTGCAGAACCAAATACACAACACTTCTGTTTGGACTCTGTTTAAAAGTAGAACCGGCTCAAAAAAAGAATGAAAATCCATTTGACGATAGCCTTAGCCATTACTCATGAAAGAGAGAGTCACTTTAGTCGTAAAAAGTGCTTTGTTTTGTTGAAACAAAAAACAACAACTAAATACAAATCACATAATGTTTGTGAATGACTTAAGATCAGCCAATTTTTCTGAAAAAAAAATACAAGAAAAAAAATCGCAAAAATGTGGGAAAATATACGCCTACAAAGTGTTTTTTTTTTTTTTTTTTTAAACTCGGTCACTTCAGAAGTGGTTTCCGGAAATGGCCATAAACAGCGGTGTAAATAAACTCGATCATGTCGTTAGTTATAGCCCATGTAAACTTCCGCTCCGGGGGGGGGGGTGGAACGGGTGGGGGGGGGGCGGGGATGTGTATGTGTTTGGGTGAGGGAGGGGTGGGATAGGGGTTATAGTGATTTAGTATGCGGATATCAGTTTGTCAGGAAGACCCATTATATGGAAGCCCCACTGTCTCATTCCATTCCCAAATCTACAATTAATACTTGAATCCACTTGTACTTGTGGGGCGAGTAGAATAGCCGTCATTTGATGACGTCACAGAAGGGGGGTTGGTTACGCCAATAGTAATTGCGCAACCTCGAGCCTTGGTAGCGGGGGGGGGGGGGGGAGGGCAGGGAGAGTGTGGGGGGGGGGAGTGGGGGTGGACTGTATTAGCTAGCCATTTTTGCGTCGAGAGCATTTGGTTCTGCCAATCAAAAGGTCCACTTATTGCCAAATTGCCAATAGATTGAGGTTATTAGTCAGTGACAGGGTCAAGCTTTCTGTTGTCGAGTACACCGGAGGCACAACTGTTACCGGAACGGGTGTATTGGAGATGTTAGGGAGGGGGGGGGCATTCCTCCGCCTCGAACCCCCATACCCGCAACCCGCACCCCCCCCCCCCCCCGCACTGCAATACAATCCTGCAACCCCACCCTACACCACCCTCACTCTGTGCCCTCACCCTGCACAGCTCTCACCCTGCACCACCTCCATCCTGCACCCCACCCTGCTCCCCCCCCACCTACACCCCTGCCCTACGCCCCCACCCCACGCCATCCCCGACCCCACACCCCATCCTATACCACCACCTCTTCATCCCACCCTGCAAAACCCTAATCTGCAACCCATCCTGCATTCACACCCTGTATCCCCACCCTGCACCACCCCCACTCTACACCCCCACCCTGCATCCCCACCCTGCACCCCCACCCTGCACCACCCCCACTCTGCACCCCCACCCTGCACCACCCCCACTCTGCACCCCACCTGCACCCCTGTTGGCATTCCTCCGCCTCCAACCCCCATTCCCGCAACCTGCACCCCCACACTGCAGAACAATCCTGCACCCCCACCCTGCACCACCCCCACTCTGCATCCAATCCTGCACCCCTGGTGGTAATTTCTTTGAGATTCTGCGATTTGGGGCAAAAATGGGGTCACAACCAATCCACCATAAACATCCGAAAATCCGTACATCCCCCCCCCCCCCCCCGCCTTCCCACGTTCGTGGATCCACGCCCCATTTTAATTTTCTTTACCCACCCAAATAACAGGAATATAATAATAATAATAATAATAATATTATATTATATCCCCCTCCCCCCTTATATTATATTATATCCCCCTCCCCCCTTATATTATATTATATCCCCCTCCCCCCTTATATTATATTATATCCCCCTCCCCCCTTATATTATATTATATCCCCCTCCCCCCTTATATTATATTATATCCCCCTCCCCCCTTATATTATATTATATCCCCCTCCCCCCCTTATATTATATTATATCCCCCTCCCCCCCTTATATTATATTATATCCCCCTCCCCCCTTATATTATATTATATCCCCCTCCCCCCTTATATTATATTATATCCCCCTCCCCCCTTATATTATATTATATCCCCCTCCCCCCTTATATTATATTATATCCCCCTCCCCCCCTTATATTATATTATATCCCCCCTCCCCCCCCTTATATTATATTATATCCCCCTCCCCCCTTATATTATATTATATCCCCCTCCCCCCTTATATTATATTATATCCCCCTCCCCCCTTATATTATATTATATCCCCCTCCCCCCTTATATTATATTATATCCCCCTCCCCCCTTATATTATATTATATCCCCCTCCCCCCTTATATTATATTATATCCCCCTCCCCCCTTATATTATATTATATCCCCCTCCCCCCTTATATTATATTATATCCCCCTCCCCCCTTATATTATATTATATCCCCCTCCCCCCTCTATATTATATTATATCCCCCTCCCCCCTTATATTATATTATATCCCCCTCCCCCCTTATATTATATTATATCCCCCTCCCCCCTGTCTTCCCTTTTACAATTGAGACGGACATTGGCTCGTATTTGGATCAAAGATATAAGAGCCGGTAGTCGATTGTGAGCCGCGATACATATTTTGAGAGGACTATCGAGTGTTGAGTTCCCACCCCTAACAGACTCGGGTTAATGGCGGTGTGTGTGTGTGTGGAAATCAATGTAACTGGCTCTTGTTATTACGTTAACGCTCAGTTACATGAGCAAACATAGAACAAAAGATGCTACATGCGGGTTGGAAACCAAAAAAAAAAAAAAAAAAAACATTTAACATTTCAACAGGCACATTAGGGACTAACCAAAAAGTACATGTGGACATCGAGGTTATGGGGAGGGGGCTCGTGAGAGAGGGCTAGAGAGGGGGAGAGAGAGAGAGAGGCGGGAGAGAGAGACAGAGAGAAAGAGAGAGAGAGAGAGAGAGAGGGGGGGAGAGAGAGAGTAGGGAGAGAGAGAGAGAGAGAAAGAGAGAAGAAAGAAAGAGAGAGAGAGAGAAAGAGAGAGAGAGAGAGAGAGAGAGAGAAAAGGAAAGAGAAAGAAAGAAAGAGAGAGAGAGAGAGAGAGAGAGAGAGAGAGAGAGAAAATCAGCCCCTTTTTTGAGATTTAGGAAATTGTTCACTTTTCTTCTGGATCAGGACGCACCCAGATGGAAAGGATTCGCATCTGTTTTTTGTCAAACTAGTAATAACGTCAGCAAACGTGACCCCCCTCCCCCCTCCCCCCCGCCAACCCCCACCCCCCTCGCCCCGTCCCCCTGTATGACATTTCGTTCTACACACGAAAGCGCTATGGTGATGCAGTACTGAAAATCGGAGTAGGAGTTGGGAGGGGAGAGGGGGAGGGGGAGGGTGGAAGAGTGAGGGAGGGGAGAGCGTGGCGCGGCGGACTCACTGCTGAGTGGTACAGATTGAATTCCGCTAGGATTTTACTGACGTCACAACTTTTCGGCAGCCATTATGAGCCTTGGCAGGGTCTGCCATTTTATGACCTGGACGAGCAGCATTGCACAGCATTGTTGTGAAAAAAAAAACCTTTTCTCTGAAATTGTTTGTTAAATGTGACCTTTGGTAAATATATTTTTCTGGGAAATGGGGGGGGGGGAGGGAGCGGGTGGGGAGAGGGGGGGCATTTCCATAGGCGTCGGTCGTGGCGAAATAAAAAATAATAAAGAAACACAACGCTTTACCTTCAATTGATCTAACAGCCACATGTTGTGGTGTGTTAAATCGCGTTACTTTCAACAATGTGAGAAAGGTACCTTTATTTTACACACCACAATATGGTGAGATGGCTGGTATTGGGTTTCAGCTGTGCAATTGAACACAAGTGTTCAAAAATTGAGTAATGGCTTGTTATTTGAAGTGGCTAAAATTGTGTTAATAAGCTATTTATATCAGCTTCACAATGTAGATTTATGACTTCAAGCTGTTAACATTAAACCAATCAATTGAACCAACTTGCTGACCCAGTTGTGTTAAATACCAGGTGACTGAATCTTTAATTGATTATTTTTCTTTATTGTGGACATTGATTTTAAAATGAAATTCACCTTCAGTGATAAAGGTCATTGATAAAGTCGGAATTTTTACTCAGAGGGTTTCTTTATACTATATATATATATATACATACATAATACATACATACATACATACATACGCACACACATACACACACACATACACACACACATACATACACACATACATACACACACACATATACATACATGCATATTTATATATATATATATATATATATATATATATATATATATATATATATATATATATATATATATATATGCACAACAAGTTATTCGCATCGGTGAAAAAAAATCGACTTTGACTTAAAAACTAAAAAAAAAAAAAAAATGAATGAAAATGAGATAAACTTAGATAAACAACCGCCAGACTTCGTTCGATATTTTGCTCTACGACATAAACATTTGAAGCTCGAAAACATCCGGCAAAGTTTAAGAACTTTGCGTCAGCCTTCATTTAAAAAACA
>CATKHT010000126.1:0-30200 GCA_949752745.1 Protula sp. h YS-2021 | reverse complement strand
CTATTACATGCCTGCCATCAAGAACAAAGTGAGGGGGGGGGGGGGAGGGGGGTGTGTCTAGGCGTAGGGTATGCCAATGTTATAATGAAAATGACGTCACAGTTTTTCATACGTGGCGAAAGGCTAGTGGTAAAAGTTGGAAATTTTCAATATTAACATCAAGGTTATTTTGCTGGCTTCTTAAGTATTGAGGAATTTCTGTAACTATCTGCTGAGTAACTACCCCCCCCCCCCCAACCTCTTCCCCCCCCCCCTACCCCGCCTCCCCCTTCCAGCCCCAAGTGAAGTGTACAGTGAAAGTTTGATCTAAACAGATGCATCGACACGTAACAGCAAAAATCTGTCCTTTGTATTAAAAAAAATAATGAAAGAAACACAACTTTTGTATGGTAACTGGTGAAAGGCAAACCAAAAAAAAAAAAAAAAATCTATGCGATCTAAAATTATACGTGAAAAGATCGCATTACCTGTAGATACGTCAATCGTGACCTCGCAATCAGATCGATGGAACGTGAAGCAATAACTGATCGAATCAAGCGAGCTAAGTCAATAGCTTGTTCAAGTGACTGATATCGTGTGTGTGTGTTTGTTCGGCCTTTGATCAGCCTTGACCAAGTCTTGTGAAGAGCCAAAGTGTAAATATATACGAAATCTACATGCCAAATACGCACAGATAATCCGTCCATTAGAAAAGTACAGATTTGTTTTTGTTTTTGAAGCTACAGGTCATTCTATCGTATTATTTTGTACAGGGTTTTAAAAGTGAAAGAACGTGTCAGTAGCTTGGGAGAGAGGGGGTGTGAAAGAGATATTTTCTGAAGGTATAAAAATATTTTTAGAAGGTGTAAAAATATTTCATGAAGCTTAACGCTTGTCGTGTCAGTGTTCTGTTTGGGGAAAATTCGGCCGCCAAGTATGTTGAGAACTCCGTTGTGAAGGTTGCTTCCATTTCTCTATGGAAAATTTGCCGTTGAGCTTTTGCTTGCTAGAACATAGTAAAAGGCCTCCGTCCCCTTTGTCGGTCGTATGAGTGTTTTAATCTTAAGAATAGTCAGTTGGTTGTCTTATTGATGCTTCTGTGCTTGAAGTGTTTCAGGTTGGTTATAATTTCCAACAAGTTTTTTTCCCGCTCCTCCCAGTGCCCACCCCCACCCCCCCCCCCCCTCCCCCCGGAAAAAGTTTAGAAAGGGCGTCCCCGCATTATGTTGTTGAGGCCTTCCATCGCAACGTTCCTGCCTTCGTTCAAGCAGAGGAAAAATGGCGGCGTGTAGCAACGGTTACCACCGAGCCATTACTTTTGGCTGTACGCCACTCACCCGCCAGTACCTCTGGTTCATTTTAGTGAGCACTGACTGTATATTTTTGATGAGCACTGTCTGTATAGTTGGTGAGCATTGTCTCACAGGAGCCCCACATCAGAGCAACATGTGTTTGGAGCCCTTTGAAACTAGCTCTGATTTTGTAAAGCAGGGATTTAGGGTGTGCGGATGTAAAATACGCAACCCCCCCTCCCAGAGTGATGGTGAACCTGGAGTGTTTCTGCGAAAAAAAAAAAAATCACTGATGTGTCGTGTATGAGGACGCAATGATCAAGAGCCGATGTAATTCGTGAGCTTATAAGAGGACTTTGTGGCACAATTGAAGGGGTCCATGCATAAACTTGATAACTCCACTTATCAGGAAAATGCACTATTACCACCACGGTATTTCTTGGCCTCTGTTCTATCACAGATGTAAGTCTTACACCTCAAAACCGATTGGAAGTGGGCATTTTTTAGGAAAAGGCGATGGGAAAAACCTATGTTTGTTACTAAAATTTCAAACTTTAAAAGCGTTTTTCTCCACTGCTGATAACTGCAGTTATCAAGTTTATGCATGGACCCCTTCAATTCATTGCAGTCGGTTACTCGGCTCGTCTCCTCTCAAAACTACACGCCGGTGTGCAGCGTATATGTAATATGGTGGTGGCTGTGAATAGTTTATATCAATAAAAGTCCAATTGAATATGATATTTTAGAATCAGTGGTGAAATTGCATTTTCAGATTACGGATACTAGTTTATTACCTCCCCCGGTTGGCTAAAATTTGTGAGGCTATAATATTTAGCAAAATATTGGAAAACTCCTACCCTCAGAACTCTGCCCCCCCTCCCACTCCCTCCCACCCCCACTTCTACTCTGTTTTCAGTCTTTCGCATTCTCTCTTTGCTGAGATGCTTTATGAGTGATTAAATCTGCTCCCCTCCCCCTCCCCCACCCTTAATGGATGGACACCGCAGGATCTCTTTTCGCACTGGGGCATATGCTCTGTATGTTTCTATGCTGGCTTGTGCCTCATTGCCTGGCTAATAGCCGGTTGTTGTTGTTGTTTTCAATGCCTCCACGCCTGTGCATATCAATGTGGACGAGATCGATGGCAAATATTTCTATATTTATGTAGATTCTATTGTGATTGTTATGTGGAATGTGTAAAGCGCAATGAGGAAGTGGCTGGGGTGTCGATCAAGAGAGAGAGAGAGAGAGAGAGAGAGAGAGAGAGAGAGGAGAGAGAGTGGGAGGGAGGGAGAGAAAGAGATAGGGAGAGAGACAGAGAGAGAGAAGGGAGAGGGAGAAAAGGAGAGAGAGAGAGAGGGGGCGGGGATTCAAGTGATCGATAATTTCGTCACTTGAATGGGAGTTTCCTATAAAACGGTTGGAGTAAATCACCAAAAGCTACAAACGGGAAGCTAAACACCCTTCTATTTCTGGCGTTGTCTCTCTGTTGCAACCCCTCCCCCCTCCCCCCCTCCCCCTGCCCCCCCCCCCCCCCCCCGCCGCGCCACCTTCCTCATTTCTTTTCTTCAGTGTAGGAAACACAATCAATGCGACTGCAGTTGTAGAAATTCGATTTGCATACGAGACTGTCAGTGCGGGTGGTCGCCGCGATTTGTAGATTTATTTACCGGCTTCATGAGCCAGCTACCGCAGCAAGCGGTTGTTTTTGACCCCTTAAAAAAATCAATGTCTATTTATTACCCACATGCGATTGTCGCTTCGGATTTTGTAGCGCAGTCTTTATCAGTGTTTTTAAGCTAGAGGATGAGAGATCGATCCATCAGTACTGCATGTAATCTCGTGGGTTATAACGTTTCTTTTTCATGGAAACTGGGTTTTAGTATCCGGGTTGAACTTCAATCAAATTTCGCAGCGAAGTACGTTAATGTAGTGACTGGGAAGATGATTAAAAAATGTCGTTTTATGTCGCTGTTAACCCCGATATTTAAAAGAAGTTAAGTTCGGTTGTAACCAGGAAAACAATATTTCCAGCCTTTGCAACATCTGTCGTGAAGACGAGGTTGAAATGAATTTTATTCACAGCCACCATCAGTGATGAACAGTTTTTGCGGAGGGGTTGTCCAATGGCCTAACGACAAACCAGTTGCGTGCTACAAAGGTCAAGGCCGTATCACATTGACCGGAACGGAACGGAACAGATCCGTTAAATGGGTTACTTTCGTTTGAGGCTTTAGACATCTGAATCAGACCTTTCTTTAAATGACGGTGCAGTTGAATTGATATTTTCCAAGTGCCTTGCTAGGAGCATTGTTTTGCACATTTTGTCCGACTTCCTTAAGTGTCTGTCCAAAGTACGAGATTGATTCAGCAAGATAAGCTTATCAGAAAAACATTACAATAAAGTACAAGTTTATAGAGGTAGAGCTATATTGTCGATCATTGAACAAAATCCGTTCTGTTTTGGCCAATGTGGAATTGCACCATGTTCTTATTTCAAGATCCGTTCAGATCTACACCAAAAATTAGGGGGGGGGGGGGGAATGTGTGAGGTTTTTCGTCCAGTGCCGTTTCCCATGACTGTGGAATGCAGCATAGGAATCGAGAGTCTCCCAATCCGTTCCGCTCCGCGTGGAGAAGCCTTTGTGTGACTCTCGCAGCAACAATCTGATGATAACCACTCGTCCAGCAGTTGTATACTGCTCTGCTGCGCATTACAAGCTAAATCAGCAAAACAAACAAACGCCTCTAAACGGATAGATTTTTTTAGGTCAAAGTGCACGCCGTTGTGAGAAAGCTAGTATCTATAAGAGTTTTTAATCTGAAGGCAACTGGTGTATGGAACAAATGGAAATTTCGGAGTAGTTTCTCATTCTGGGCGTTGGCAGGCTATGTTCCAAGGTAAGAAGGCCACGCAGCCCCTACAAATAATAATCATAATAATCATAATAATAATCATAATAATAATCATAATAATAATGATAATAATGATAATAATAATAATAATAATAATGATGCGAAAGGTAGTAAAATGGTGATATTGAACAAAAAGCAAAACAGTCGGATTACAACCGAATTGTAAAGTGGGAAGAACGTGGGTGGGGGGGGGGGGGGGGGGAGAAGAATGTCTGATTGCTGCGGCATTTAGAGTCAGATATTTCTGTGTAGCGCTGGATGCTTGCGTTTTAACAGCAGCGAAGCTCTGGCACTTATCACATGCGGAATGGGGGGGGGGGGGGAGGGGGGGTCGGAGGAGGGGAGGGGATGGAGGAGAGGGGGGACTTCATGAATCACACCGCAGTAGATAAGAAAGGAGAGGGTGGGAATACTGCGTTATCGTTATCGTTATCAAGCAGAACTTCTTCTGCAGTGAGATTGACACTCGTATCAAGTGACCTGAAGTGTTGTCTTTCTTTGGGAACAGGCAACCAAGCCAAATTGAAACAGCCTAAAAATGGGTTGTTCTGCGAAAACTTCAAGGTCAAGGCTTAATGGTTATTTGGTGTGTTGTCATTCGTTACAAGTGTCACGTGATCGTTCCTGTTCTTTTCGTTGGACGTCAACGTCGCATCGCAGTGCATAGCAAATTGATAATTCCGAGATAATGAATAAACGTCACCACGACTCCACCGCCACCCCCTTTCCCCCCAAAAAATTCTCTAACCCTGCACCCCCCAGTGCGAAAGTCTTCTCAGCCGAAAAACTTCAACTCGGAAAATATAGCGTGTAGTTCGGGCTGTGTGACCTCACAGCGCATATTTTAGTTGGGTCTGTGTGACCTCACAGCGCATATTTTAGTTAGGGCTGTGTGACCTTCCAGCGCATATTTTAGTTCGGGCTGTGTGACCTCACAGCGCATATTTTAGTTGGGTCTGTGTGACCTCACAGCGCATATTTTAGTTAGGGCTGTGTGACCTTCCAGCGCATATTTTAGTTAGGGCTGTGTGACCTCACAGCGCATATTTTAGTTAGGGCTGTGTGACCTCCCAGCGCATATTTTAGTTAGATCTGTGTGACCTCACAGCGCATATTTTAGTTAGGGCTGTGTGACCTTCCAGCGCATATTTTAGTTAGGGCTGTGTGACCTCACAGCGCATATTTTAGTTAGGGCTGTGTGACCTCACAGCGCATATTTTAGTTAGATCTGTGTGACCTCACAGCGCATATTTTAGTTAGATCTGTGTGACCTCACAGCGCATATTTTAGTTAGATCTGTGTGACCTCACAGCGCATATTTTAGTTAGGGCTGTGTGACCTCACAGCGCATATTTTAGTTAAGTCTGTGTGACCTAATAGCGCATATTTGGGATTGTGAAATTCATTTTTGGTATCGAAACTCAGTGAGAGAAGAGTTTCGGAATATTCATGAAATGTCTCGTGTAGTATCTCACGCAGCTCCAAAGCGTCCGAATATACCTGGTCAGTGTGCGCAGAAAGTGAACGCCTCGTGCTTTCTCAAAGCCCCCCGTATGTCATAGGTAAAGTGGGAAGTAAACGTTCCACGCAATCTCTTTATTGTCACTTGTCGATGTCGTTGTTATAAAACAGCTAACTTCTGGGGAGATTTATCCGTTATGCGTTGCGTTATTATAGAACAGTTGACCTCTGGGGAGAGCTATGTACAAACACGGAGCGGATAGATATTTTAAAAGTTAGTTCCTCTATTTTATGAGTATTGTTGGGTGCGCGGAGTAAGGTGTTATACACAACAGACCAAGCCGCCGCAAAGATTGACTGTTGGGCAACAACAAGAGACGGCAGCGCCGCAGAGGTTGGCCGTTGGGCAACAACAGCAGACCAAAACGCCCCAGAGGCTGGCCGTTGGGCAACAACAGCACACCAAAACGCCGTAGAGGTTGGCCGTTGGGCAACAACAGCAGACCAAAACGCCGCAGAGATTGGCCGTTGGGCAACAACAGCAGACCAAAACGCCGCAGAGGTTGGCCGTTGGGCAACAACAGCAGACCAAAACCCCGCAGAGGTTGGCCTTTGGGCAACAACAGCAGACCAAAACCGCAGAGGTTGGCCGTTGGACAATAACAGCAGACCGAAACGCCGTGGAGGTTGGCCGTTGGGCAACAACAGCAGACCAAAACGCCGCAGAGGTTGGCCGTTGGGCAATAACAACAGACCAAAACGCCGTAGAGGCTGAGTGTTGGGCAATAACGCTAGTCGTTGAGAACAGAACCCGATGCACTGAGTAGGAAATAATGCAGAAAAAAAGAGTAAAATATAAGAATTTTAACTTCAAAGTTGATCTCCTTCTGGGCCCTTGAGACACGACGTAATAGTGTTACCAATGGAGACAAACGAGACAGACCAATCACCAGTTGCTAGGCAACTGAAATAGCGTAGATTAACGATAAAGGGGCAATGGGAGGGGGGGGGGTGCTTTGTGAGCGAACTTTCTTGAGCACTCAAACGAGCACCTTAAACATCAAAGAAGTGTGCTGTTAGGGCTTTTTTTCTGGGGTGGGGGGGGGGGGGGGGTTGTGGTGCGAGTGTCAGGGAGTGGGCTGTGCTACTGTCGAGATCAGGGGTGGGTAGGTGTGCGGTAGCAGAGCTGTTGTGCTGTCGGTGGATGATGATGCTGAACCCGTACAGTGCTAGTCCAGGGTTCGCGTTGGCGGGGTTTTTGTCCACTTTTTTTGGGGCATTTTTTACGAAATGACTCACTTTTTTCGGAACCCCCCGAGTCTTTCTGGACCCAATTGAGTCACAGTTTCCTTTTTTGACTCACTTTCCTGAGAACCCAGCGCGAACCCTGTTAAGTTGTTACACCACCCGTGCGACACAAATATACACATATTGCGCCGTGGGGAAGGAGGGAGGGATGAGGGGGGATCGGCACAGTGATAAGTGTTACACAGCAAGGGTGACACAAACATACACGTGTTACGAGCCGAGTGTTCCGGGTCACACGTGTTAAGCTCGTGTTACGCAGGTCGCACGTCACCCGCTTGTCGTGCCGTTGTGTGTGATTGCTGTGGAATAAAACGTCAGTTTCTTGACGTTTATTTCTCGTTTTTGCTCAACTTTTCATTAAAATACGTTTTAGTTCATGGAAAGTGTCCATTGGCGTAAACACCTTTGCTGCCGGTGTTGTGAGAGGAGGGGAGGGGCTGGAAAGGGAGGGGGCAGGGGGTATAAGTTGTGAGACGGGGCCACAGGTATGATGCAGTTGTCGTTGGTATCAGTGTGGACAAAAGTATTCAACGTAGAAAAGGTAATAAATAAATAAAATAAAGCTTCTTTAAGGGTAATTTAATTAACCTATGAAGCTGAAGCTGAAAAAGAAACTGGTATAGAACGTGGTACTGTTTTTGCCTGCATTCAGTATGGTTGGTGTTAGGTATGATACGCTTAAAAACAGGCGCTTGTTAAAAGAAAAAAAATATAAATAGAAAAAAAAGAGAAAAAAAAATGCCCTAATGTAGGAAGTTTATTGTAGGAAGTTTGCCAACGATTGCAAAAAACAAAATCTGCGCTTGGTATATAAAAAAAGGAACAGTGAAAAGAAGAACTTGGCAAATAATCAATGATACAGTGTAAAAAAAGAGAGAGGCGTAAATTAGATTCAAAGGTTTGTGACATTTATGCAAGTCTGGTGGAGGCTTGTCGATTTGCCTTAAGGGCTTAATCTAAAAAAAAAAGCAAGGAGGGTCTTAGTAAACTGTAAAGCAGGCTTGAGGAAGGGTGTTGTTGTTGTAGGTGGTGGGGGGGGGGGGGATGGGGAGGGGGGAGACGAAACAAAAAGCGCATATCGTTCTCGGGTCTTCCTAACAGACAAAGCAGCGAGTAATCCATGCGGAAAGACTGCGCAAATTCGCTCTTGTTTGTGTGAGCCAAGTCGGCTGAAATAGTGTACCGATAACTTCTTTTTATTGCGGCTGAATTATTGTGTCGATATCCTTCTAATACACGTAATAAATCAGGCGTTATCCGCAAAGCGTAACAAGTAGTTGTGAAAACACGCAGTTCAAGGATATATTTTATACCACCGCGTACCGCGTGTTAAGTTTTTCTTCTTTTTAAATGGGGTCACTAGCCCTTAATGCAATTTAAGATCTAACCAGACCGCGTTCCGCTAAATTTCATCAAAATTCATCCGCTTTAAAGTCACGCGACAAAAATAGTATTGAATTTACAAGGTTCATGTTCTTTGGAAACGCTAAAAAATAATAATAAAACAAAATAAATGAAATCGAAGGATGACGTTCTGTGACGTCCTGTGCCGAATATGCGTCACCTCAAACAATTACTTTTACGTTGTTGTTTGACCTGGAACGCGGGCGCAAGCGTATTGTGTTTTAAACAGGAATGTGTGAAGCAGCTATGCTGTTTGTGAGAATGCGTGATCGAGGGGTTAGTGTGTGATCGAGGGTTAATGCGTGATCGAGGGTTAGTGCGTGATCGGAGGTTAATGCGTGATCGAGGGTTAGTGCGTGATCGAGGGTTAATGCGTGATCGAGGGTTAATGCGTGATCGAGGGTTGATGCGTGATCGAGGGTTGATGCGTGATCGAGGGTTAATGCGTGATCGAGGGTTGATGCGTGATCGGAGGTTAATGCGTGATCGAGGGTTAATGCGTGATCGAGGGTTGATGCGTGATCGAGTGTTGATGCGTGATCGAGGGTTGATGCGTGATCGAGGGTTAATGCGTGATCGAGGATTAATGCGTGATCGAGGGTTAATGCGTGATCGAGGGTTGATGCGTGATCGAGGGTTGATGCGTGATCGGAGGTTAATGCGTGATCGGAGGTTAATGCGTTGATTTCATAAACCGCCAAGTAAGCTGCGGTTAATGCGGAGTAAGAAAATCATAGCTTTTCAGTTTCAATTTAAATTTCAAATATTTATCCGAAGCCATATAGATTAAATGTATATTTTTTAGTTGCGATGAAATGCATATAGTAAGCATATAACAAGTGCTTATGGAAGTCTATTTTGGGCAAGTCCGCTTGTGTTTTGTTCGTGTATTGACATAAAGGGGTGATTTTCCAAATAGTCGAGGCCAATGAGAGAACCATTATCATATAGTGTGCGGTTAATGTACCAGCGGTTAATGCGAAAATATTAAAACATAACTGCTTGTGTTTGAAGAGGTGGATTTGATCTGTCGGAAAAGTTAATGGGCCGAAAATTACGGTGTTTGTAGCCAATGCCTGGTTATAGCGATTTATTTCCTCGGTGCCTCCGACGCCGGTATAACAAGGTTCCATTGTTAATTGCGGTGTAGAGCGAGTACAGTATTGTCACCTATGTGTGCCACTTTCGTATATAGCGCTGTTCTGTGGGCGCCTCCCCCCCTCCTCCGCACCCCTGCCAGCCGGCTGCTGCATAGTGTTTACACGATCGCTTACGATGCAAGTGGAGTTCCGGGTCCGATCTCCGACATGCCAGAGTGTCTTTCCAAGACGTTTGATTTGCGGGAAGAAGCCTGGTGAAAGATGTCAGGATTCTTATTTTGAGATGACGCGTTGTATTGTGTTGTAATGCGTAAAAGTTTACAAACACATCTTTTGGATCTGCTACCACACACAGCAAGCAGAAGTCACGTGTTTGATTGACAGCTTTAAGTGGTAGGCGTCCTCTTGTACAAAGTTGTCAGATCACAAGCAGTTATTGAGTTGAAAAAAAAAACAAAAACTGGCGTTATGTAGTTTTGATCGATTCGAAGGAGGTATTTATAAAAAAAGTAATAAAAATAAAAAAAAAGGGGATAGAATCACAACAAAGACAGACTTGTTGTAATGAATAAGGTTGTTGTTGTGCGTGCGCTTGTACAGTTGTCGTGTGAGGAGGATGCGTGTGCATGGCGGTACTTGTATACTTGAATACTGGCGCGCAGTGTGTTGTGAAGTACTCTTTCCGTTAATTTTGTGTCTTCATTTATCATGTTCTGGATACAATAAAAGAAAGATGCAATTATTCCCAAGTGAAGTCATGTGGTAGGGCACGTGGTAGGTCACGAGACCGCCATTACTTGAAGATCATGTGATTTAAATAATGTGGCAACAATAAATAGCCAGTAATAATAATAATAATAATAATAATAATAATAATAATAATAACAACAATAATAATAACAGTAATAATAATAATAATAATAATAATAATAATAATAATAATAATAATAATAATTCTGTGTCTGTAGGAATTAGAGGTGACCGATGACACAGTGTTAGAAAAGCATACGGAGGACCCAGCAACCGTACAGATACGCCTGATAGGCCAGGAAGGTATGTTCCTTATGTGTTCCTATTTACAGTTCTAGCTGATAGGCCAGGAAGGTATGTTCCTTGTGTGTTCCTATGTACATTTGCAGCTGATAGGTCAGGGCGGTATGTTCCTTATGTGTTCCTCCGTTACACCCAACAGGCCAGGAAAGTATGTTCCATGCATGTTTCTTGGCACTGTTACATCTGACAGAACAGGGAGTTCCCTACGTATGTTCCCTCGTACAGTCACACCTAGTGACCGACAAGGTACATTCCTTGTGTCTTGTGTGATACCGCCTGGTCTTACAGAAGCTGTGTTACGTCACAGAGTAGTGGGTAATAGGCCAGCGTGACAGGTTCCTCCCTTATTCTGATTTACCGGGATACCGATTGTAGGGATGCACTTATAGCAGAAGGAGTACTGAGGTACTGGTTGTAAGGAGGTACACATAGCCTTAGCCTTAGGAGTACCGTGGTACTGACTGTAGGGAGTGCAGGGGTACAGGGTACGGGAGTACTGATTATAGGGAGGTACATATAGCCTTAGAGTACCGGGGTACTGATTGTAGGGAGGTACATATAGCCTTAGAAGTACCGGAGTACTCATTGCAGAGGGTACATATAACTTAACGTGCACTGAGGAACTGGTGGTAGAGGTACATATAGCCTTACGGGCACTGATGTACTGACTGTAGGCACGTACATGCGACATAAAATTACCACTGCCCAGGAGGCTCTGATTTTCTGCACTGTTAGCAAGACAAGCGTTCCTTATTTGCACACGTTTGCGTGTATTAAAAAAAAGTATTAAACCCCCGCTGTTCTTGGTTTGTTTTTTTACTCTTGGGATGTCATTCTGTCACCCGTTATCGATGTGTCTCATGGACGATTGTCATTAAAACCTTTCGTCGCGTGTGGTTTACGATGCAGTAAAAGTGCGCTGTGAAAAAAAAAAAGAAAAAAAAGGGCAAGCTTTTATGGCGCTGATCTGAGTGGAGTGTTGTTGGTTTGACGGTGTGCTATTTTATGGCGCGGAAGTGAGAGTCATTACGGTGCTGTTATCTGGCGCATGTGGCGCGGAAAAAAGTAGTTCGTTAACACTTCCCCTCCTAATGGTATGAAAAAAAAGAAAAAAATCGAGTTAACGTTGGAATTAGGCTGGTTGGGGATTGCTTTATGACTGTGTCCTTGCCGACGCAGGGAAACCAAAGGATGATACTTTAGTACATTTTAATGCACTTTTGTTAATTGAATCATTCGGTTCAGTCAGTAAGTAGATATCCGTAATGACATCTCCTTTTTTTTGGGGTGGGGGAAGATATGCTGTTGTCATCGCTATTTCGCTGTGAGATTTGCACACCCGATAACGTGGTGACACATTATCCGATATATCAAGGAATGTGAATGATTTCTTGATTTATAGTTTTTGGATATATTCAAATATATTACGTGGTGGGTGGTTAACTTCGTATCAGTCGTCTTGTCACACTCATGTAGCAGCGGCAGCCAGTACAATGTTTTTGTTTTGTTGTCAATGATCGGAGATAATGAGATCCTCCCCACCTCCCCCGCCCCCCGCCCCCCACCTCTTGAAGCTGTTTGAGCAGACTAGGGACATCATCCTCTGGTTATTTTGAGAGTCGTACGTCACCGACCGTCTGTTAGCAAGCAGCCGGATGACTGCCAATAGAAGGCCCCGAGGCATCGTGACTGAAGAAAGCTGTTTTCCAATGACGTTTTTTGGATGGTGCGTGGTTTCCACAAATAGTATAACTTCCGTTATGAGGACACTGGACATTTGACTGCAAAGGACAAGTTTGATGGATAGGGGAGGGCTGCGGAGGGGGAGGAGGGGGGAAGGGGGAGGGTGGGGGCCTGGGGACGGAAAGACCTTGTTATCACCTAGCACTGTGTCAAAGGTGTAAAGTAACTGTGAATCAAGTCTTTTGGCCTCCCCGTTGTTTTTACACCGCATTTTGCTGACCGCCGTGCTTGGCCGCAGTCGGATAGAAATGTTTGTTTGGGTAAACAGGCTATGGAGGTATATCTGTACTTTGTGGCCATCCATGACGTACGGACACCATATCCCCCCCCCCCTAAAAACGAGGCGCAACATTTGTGACGTCACCCATGGACTAAATGGACTGCTTCTGACCTCTTCTTCGCGCGCGTACTGTCGCACTTTGTGCTTAGCACCCGTTGTTATGAAACAGCTGTCCTCTGAGGAGATCAATCTGTTATGTGTACACACAGAGCGGATGCTTATTTTAAAAAGTAGTTCCTCCGTTTTTTTTTTTTTTTTTTTTTTTTTTTACGAATACTATTCGCCGAATCCGCAGTGGGCCTGTGGAGTGAAAAGTTGTTATACACATCAGACCGACCCGCCGTAGAGGCTGTATTTTGGACAACAACGGTAAGGCTAGCAGTGTGGCGCTGAAAGCAAGCACATGCAGTTACTTTGACGTCACGTTCGCGGACACGACGTCATTTCTTGCCAGTATCCGCTACACGCTGTTTAATGTAGCGCGCAACGCGCACATACACACATCTAGTTATTACGTCAGCGCGCACATACACATATCTAGTTATTACGTCAACGCGCACATACACACATCTAGTTATTACGTCAACGCCCACATACACACATCTAGTTATTACGTCAACGCACACATACACGCATCTAGTTATTACGTGAACGCGTACATACACACATCTAGTTATTACGTCAACGCGCACATACACACATCTAGTTATTACGTCAACGCGCACATACACACGATCTAATTATTACGTTAAGTGTTTTGAACTCGAAATCACGATAACGCCTCAGCACGGTATCTCTGAATAGGCTGCATGTCGCTGATAGTAGGATAGGAGGAGTGCACTCGAGAGATCACACGAATGAATATATCCAAAGTTCAAGAACCGGAACTTGATAACGTATTAAATTCAGAGTGGCTGCATAATTACGCATGCGTCTTGAGGTCAGAAAATATTACTTTTATTTTATGTCAGTTTCTCAAGTGTTGATTCTGTTGCAGTCATTTGCGCGGGGAAAAGTTTAAGGCAGATTAACGAGATAAAATTACGTGCAGTGCACATAAAGAAAACAAAATGTGAAACAAAAAAAACAAAAAAAAAACAAAAAAAAAAACAATAATAATATATGGGGTTTCCTGAGAGTTGTTTTAGTCCCCTGTTAGTTTTGTCAGTTGTTAGTGGAATACGGTGAAGGGAATTCAGAGTGAGGGAGAGGAGAGGGAAGGGTGAATAGGAGGGTTGTGAGTGACAGGTGTCACTCTATTAGTGTAATTGCATTTTCTAAATCGAACCCTTGATAAGAAAGAGATTTTATTATGAAAGTCAGATGTTGTTCTTTGTTTTTGGGGTTGTGGGTGGGTGGGGTGGGGGTGGGGATCTTTTCTTTAGTGAATGGCCCCTGCCTGGTGTCGGTGGGCCAAAATATTAAAACAAGGTTCCAAGGCTGTAACAAAATCAACTGGTTTATCTCCTAGACATTTTGACGCATATATTTTATTAAGTCCAGTCCTAAGTCAGCTGGCCTAATTGCAACATTTCCTGTATTTGCGCTGCTGTGATTAACAAAATGGAAACTAATTGTGTTAAATCCAGTCCTAAGTCAGCTGGTCTAGGTGTCTTTGCAGCAATATTTATGATCCTGCCATTGGCTGAATGGAAACTAAAGGAAACAAAGCTGTCGGGATAAAGGTGAAATCGTTCTCTCATTTTTCCCATGTGTGTATGTTTGTATATGTGTTGTATTTTTTTAACGCTTTGCAAGTACAAACAGGAAGCAGAGATGATTCAGCATATGTTTTGACTGGATTTGAACCAATGTGGACTACTTTTCGCATAGTTTGCAATAATATTACACCATAGGAGGTTGTTCTAATTATTTTCCAGACTAATCATCGAGATTTATTTCAAGCCCATTGCTCATCGTGGCATTGATTAGTACATAGGGTGTAAAGTAATACCTGCCTGAGAGTTAATCCAGGTGCATTCCTCTAGCTGTTCCGCGTCAGCAGTCATAAGCACATAGCCACACCACACACGATCCAGGGCAGCCGCGCGTTGTTTATCAGGATCTAGTGGTGTGCGGACCCTCATTGTTATCGCCACAAATAAAGCACCCAAGTGGTAATGATTAATGTCAGTGTTCCGGATTTTTTATTTTTCTAATGGAAGCGGCAAGGGGTCGCCGTCCTTGCCGAAACAAAAATGTGAGTTTAGGTGCGCTGTAAATAGTCCATGAAATACAGCAGAATGGTCCATAGATAGAAGGGGCCAACGGGGAACAAAGACACGAAGAGGAAGCATAAGCACACGACTCCTATACCGGTCTTTTTCTTTCTTTTTTTTTTTGTGTGTTAAATATTTTGGTGTATGGCAGAGAGTATTATCACGAGTGGTGGTGATGGTGGTGGTGGGGGAGCGGGGTAAGGGGCTGTGTAACGGGAGAATTTTGCAGTTGTGAATCCCACGATAAAATTTGTCGTATCGGACATTTCCGTGGACAGCCGATGGTTTCCGTGAGTAGGTATTAGTTTCCTTCGAAGCTAAAATAAGAGTTCTACTATTAAATTTATATTTTATCAAAATGAGTAGCTATTCACCTTTATAGTGTCTTCTCTGTTACGGCTGTCCACAATGTTCATGGGTATTTTATTTCTGGGACAGAAGTCGTGGGCATTGAATATGGTGCTATACTTCTGTCACGTTTTTTCATCTGACTAGGAATATGTTCATATGGGTGAACATTTGACGCGTGACTGGGAATATGTTAATTTGGGTGACATGTGACACGTGACTAGGAATATGTTAATTTGGGTGAACATGTGACACGTGAGTAGGAATATATTAACACGTGAACATGTGACACGTGACTAGGAAAATGTTAACTTGGGTGAACATGTGACACGTGACTAGGAATATGTTAATATGGGTGAACATATGACACGTGACTAGGAATATGTTAATATGGGTGAACATATGACACGTGACTAGGAATATGTTAATATGGGTGAACATGTGACACGTGACTAAGAATATGTTAATATGGGTGAACATGTGACGCCTGACTAGGAATATGTTCATATGGGTGAACATGTGACGCCTGACTAGGAATATGTTAATATGGGTGAACATGTGACGCCTGACTAGGAATATGTTAATTTGAGTGAAATTTGACACGTGACTTGGAATATGTTAATATTGGTGAACATGTGACACGTGACTAGGAATATATTAACACGTGAAATCTCAATAAATATCCCTTCTTTCCACGAAGGCGCAGGAGGTTGTTTTTTTTTTTTTTAAATAAAAATTTAGCCCCTTTTTATCGATTCGGATAAATAGGGCTGTGGTCTGACCGGTAATGTTGGCGAGTTTATGACGTCATGTCTAAGTCACCAACATGCTATGACGTCACTTTAATGAAATCTGAGCAAAATGTGTGGATTTAGTGACCCTCTCTGAAGTAATATTCGTGTTTTTTTTTTTTTTTTTTTTTTTTTTTCATTTTTTTAACGAGAAGCGAATTACCTTTGAAGTGTCAAGTGAATTGAACGAGATCATTTTCTTGATCGTTATAAGATATAAAAAAGGTCCCTTTGATGTCGTAACTTGAGCTTGTTGTGAGGAGATCATGAGCAGTGACACTAGTCGACCGATCAATGCTCGAGACTTTTTGTTTTTTTTTCTAACGCCAAAGTAATTAAAACCACTGTAAATTGCGCCAACTCCTCGCGCTCGCCCTCCTTTTCCCCTCACGCACACCCTTGCCACGCTATTAGTACACCGTTTGTAGTTAATCACCTCACGCCCCGATGAAGCGTATAAATACGTGAAAGTGCACCGTTGTCGGGATATAATGGATGAGAGGGCCACTTTGACAGGTCTTCTGAATTACAAAAAAAAAAAAAAAAAAAAAGGTGGCAAGAGTTGAGAGCGGCATTTGCGATCCTGGTGGTGCCACATGTGAGCCCATTGTACGTGATCAGCGGGGCTCGGAAATGTGTTGATTAGCAGCCTCAGTGGCAACCCCATACAGCCCTTTTTACTCACGGCCTTGCATGTCGCCAATGCGCCGCTGACGATAAAGGGCCGACAGGCTCCGTATTCATCTCTGTTTATGCCCACGGATTGTGTGAGGCTCCGTATTCATCTTATTCTCTGTGGATGACCCCGCATTGTGTGAGGCTCCGTATTCATCTCTGTACATGCCCCGGATTGTGTGAGGCTCCGTATTCATCTTATTCTCTGTGGATGACCCGTATTGTGTGAGGCTCCGTATTCATCTCTGTACATGCCCCGGATTGTGTGAGGCTCCGTATTCATCTTATTCTCTGTGGATGACCCGCATTGTGTGAGGCTCCGTATTCATCTCTGTACAGGCCCCGTATTCATCTTTGTATAGGATCCGTAGTCTTCTCTGCATGGTTTGGGTCTGGCCGATTAGGGTTTGGCTAGGAGGGAGGGAGGGGGGGGGGTTGAAATTTCGAAATTTATAGGTGACATCCTACGTGGTCCTCTAGGATTGTTATATTGCAGAAGAAGCGACATATCCGTCATGACGTACTCAAGTCTATTCATACTTTCGACGTTGATGCACACGCTGTGCTCTTCTAAAATAAAAAATATGATTGAATGTCACATGTATTCATTACTTGTTATAACCTGTCTGGTTGGATGGATATGGATCTGGAGTAGTATAGAGATAGGATAGATACCCGTTCCGCGGACCGCGGACACACGGACCCCCCCCCCCACCCCCCCCCCCCTACCCTAGCAGACCCCCCCCCCACCCCCCACCCCCTACCCCTAATAAAACTCGTCAGACCAGCTTAATTTAGCACGTATAATAATGGTTTTTTAAGCACCAATGTTACATAATGAATTGAGGTTATCCTTTTGTGAATGATACGGGGGTTGATTTCTTGTGAATACCTATGCTATAATTATCTATTTTGACAATGCGAGCATGTAACGGCGACTACGTTAGCAACTTTATCGGAACAATGGCAATATACAGACAAGTATAGAAGCACAACAGGCAGCCTATTGTTAAGCATATCGCCTTGCTGCCTGCCTCATTGTCTTAATTCAATGAATGACATAATGTAAAGGTGTTATGCAGGGTGTGAATCATGAATACCTGTTTTTATAACGGAGACGTAGCCTGTGTTAACGAAATGACCCTTTTAATTAAAATATTTCATTTCAATTCCTGTCTTCCCCACCGCTCATTTCTCTCCATTTTTTTTTTACTCGTCACTCATTTTCCCGTGGCTCTAAATAATGAGAAGAATAAACCCATCTGTAATGTAGTAACAAGAATAAACCAATATGTAAAGTAGTAATTATAATAACTATACTAGCAACTTCAATTATACCCAAAAAGTAGAAACTATAATGAAAAAGTAGAAAACCAAAATAATACAGACAGGAATGCAACAATAATAACGAAATATAAATATAAATAGCAACATATAAATATATATCCTCTCATCATTGAACTTCAAAATAAAAGAAACCAATGCAAAACAACAGACAAATAATATGAAAGTTAATGCAATGATAATATTAGAAATGAACCAATGCTTACATAGTAATGAAAAATGAATATACCAATAACTATATAATCGTATAAATGCAGAAATAATGATAAACATAATAATAGTAATAGTGGTAATAATAAATAAAGGAATAAAAAGCAATAATAACAGGACAAAGGAATAATAAAATTGATAAATATTCAACAATGTAATATTAATAATAATAATAATAATAAGAAGAATAACAATGAAAAGTGGAAGAAGAATATAAACAAATATAGCAATAGTGATAGTGGTATTAATAAATAAAGGAGTAAAAAGCTATGTTAACAGAACACTAACAGAGCAATAATAACAAGACATCAATAAAGTAATATTATTATTAATAATAATAATAATAATAATAATAATAATAATAATAATAATAATAATAATAATAATAATAATGAGAAGTGGAAGACGAATATAAACAAATATCGAAATAGTTATAATGGGAAATAAATACATGAATAAAAAAGCAATATAAACACAATAACACCACAATAACAAGACATTATTAAAGTAATAATAATAATAATAATAATAATAAGAGAAGTGGAAGACGAATATAAACAAATATAGAAATAGTTATAATGGTAAATAAATACATGAATAAAAAAGCAATATAAACACAATAACACCACAACAACAAGACATTATTAAAGTAATAATAATAATAATAATAATATTAATAATAATAATAATAATAATAATAAAAATAATGAGAAGTAGAAGAAGACTATAAACAAACATAGAAATAGTAATAATGGTAATTAAATACACGAATAAAAAAGCTATGTTAACAGAACAATAACACTGCAATAACAAGACATTATTAAAGTAATAATAATAATAATAATAAGAGAAGTGGAAGACGAATATAAACAAATATCGAAATAGTTATAATGGTAAATAAATACATGAATAAAAAAGCAATATGAACACAATAACAGAGCAATAATAACAAGACATTATTAAAGTAATAATAATAATAATAATAATAATAATAATAATGAAAAGTAGAGGAAGACTATAAACAAAAAGAGAAATAGTAATAATGGTAATTAAATACACGAATAAAAAAGCTATGTTAACAGAACAATAACACCGCAATAATAACAAGACATGAATAAAGTAGCACTAATAATAATAATGAGAAGTAGAAGAAGAATTGTAAAAAAATGAAGAAATAGTAATAATGGTAAATAAATACATGAATAAGAAAGCAATAACAACAGAATAATATCAGAGCAATAATAACACGACATCAATAAAGTATTAACATGAATAATAATAATAATTATAGCAGATAAGTAATAGTAAGTATACATGAATTATATAAGTAAAAGTTAATATTGACTAATGCAGAAAGTTAAAGAAGATATGAACTAATACAGAAATAAGCAAAGAATGGTAAAATAAATAAAATGACAAATAATAAAGGAATAAACCAAATATCAGTAATAAATATCCAATAAGACAAATCAATGTTACAACACCGCAACTACAAGAAAAGTAACAGCATTAATTTAAAAATAACAACAAATAAGAATAATAATATATCAAGTAATAACAGAAAACAATAGCAGAAATAACGAAAATAACAATAATAATGACAAAACAATATAGAAATAACAATAATTATTAAAATAACATTAATAGTAATAACAGAAAGAAATAATGAAAATAGTATACAAATCCTTCATGAAAAAAAAAATAGTAATAACAAAACAACTCTAAAAAATTAAATACACTAGGATACCAATAATAGAAATAAAGGGCACTTGTTTAAGAAGAGGAAGAAGAAGAAGACTAACAAGTATATCAACTAAAGCAGTAATGATAATAGAAATGAACTACTACACAAATAGTAATGGTGATACATGACAAGCAAAAACAAGTGAATAAGCAATAACAAGAACATACCATTGCTGAATTTAAAAAAATGATAAGTAATAGATATACAGTAAAATAATAATACACGACCCAGTAATAGTAATGTTAAATAAGAGAATTAAGTGAAAGCAATAAAATGAACTAAAGCAAAGCAGTAAGACAAATAAACAATTAATGAAAGTAAAAATAACAAAGGAATGAAATAATGTATAAATACTAATAACGATAACAGCCAATAAATGCAATCCGTAATATAACAAAAAGAACAACAACAATAAAATAACAGTAATGATAACGGAAATAATGAAAGTAACAATAACAAATAACGAAAAAAAATAACAAGATCAGTTATTATATTAAAAGCAATAGTTATAATAATAACCGCAAAAAATAACTCTAAAGCAACATTAATAAGAAACAAAGCCAATTATACAGAAATAAATGCAAGAAGAAGAAGGGGAGAAGAAGAAGAAGAAGAAGAAGAAGAAGAAGAAGAAGAAGAAGAAGAGGCGAAAACTAAATTACATAAAAGTAAAAGAAATAATAGTAATGATAGAAATGAATCAAATCAAAAACAGAAATAATAAACAAATGAACAAAATAATAATAGTATAATGAATGAATAGAACCAATAATGATAATGAAAATAAAAATATACTAATGCAGAATTAACAGCAATGATAAATAATAAATAGAAATACTAGCAATACCAGAATGAATATCAACAACAGCAATAGTAAAAACAACAATAAATAACATTAACAGTATCAATAATGAGTAAATAACATTAACAACAGTGTCAATAATAAGTAATATACGGAAGCAATAATAAGAAAAGCTTAATACATAATCACAGTAGGTTTAGTGAAAATACTATATAAAACTTTATGAAATTAAATACAAACAGCAATATTTATAATGATAGCAAAAATAATAACTATAAAAATAATCCTAATAGTAAATAGCAATACTGCTAATAATAATACAAAGAAAGCAAGCCCTAGTACATCAACTACAACGGAACATCAATGAGGTAATGAAAATAATAGTAAAACAGTAACTATATAACTGTCAAGAATATATGGGTAGGAATAAAAATAATAAGAGCAAATAATAATTACAATAATCGTTGTAAAACCAGAACAGTAATAACAACAACTACAAGAGTAACAGTTATAGCTAAAATAATATCAATAATAATAAAAAACTGCAATAATAATAATAATAATAATAATAGCCGCACAAGCAGTAATATTTAATGACAAAAGCCACACAAAGAATAAAATAATACATAAGACCTTTGTGAAATTAAGTTAAATCAGTCATAGTTATAACAACAACATACTTATTCTGACAACAAAAGGAATGTCAAAACACTACAATAATAAGCAATAAGAAAAGCGGTAACAATATATATATATATATATATAATAGCCTTTCGTGAAATTAATTAAAACAGTAGTACATATAATCAGAACAAAAAGAGTAAGAAACACGTAAATAACAAGCAATAACAAAATCGGTAGAAAGGAAAGAATAATATGTAAGCTCTTTGTTGGAAAACATACAGTGTCAGTTATAACGCTAACAATAAAGTTAATAATCAATAACAACAGAAAGAAAGCAAAACTGCAACACAATAGCAAACAACACCAAGACCACCATGAAAATAACAGTAAATAGTAACAAGAAAACTTAAAAAAAACATAATAACCGTAAATAATAACTATAATATTAACAACTGCAGTAAACTAAGAACAGTAATAACAATAAGTACAATAATAACTAATAACCAAAAAAAACCAAAGTAAGAAAATAAACATAATATATAAGCCCTTTGTGAACTTAAATCAAATCAGTGATAGTTACATTATCAACTAAAAATAAAATAAAACATACACAATAACAAGGATTTACAAAGAAAAAATAGCATACAAGTCCTTTTTGAAATTAAATAAACCAGTAATACTTGTCATGATAAGAATAAAAATTAATAATCATACCAATAACAATAATAATAAAAGAAAGAAAGCACAAGAACAATATAACAATCACATTGAAAGAAAATAATAGCAAAAATAGTAACGACAGAACTAGCAAGAACATACTAATAGTAACTGTAAAACTAGCAATAACAAATGTAAAAATAACAACAATTTGAGTAATAGCAACTAATAGCAGATATAACTAATACGAAAATGAAAACAGTGTATTTATATGAACGCAAAAGGCTCAAAAAGTCTTCCTTAAACCAGATAAAACAGTAATACTTATATTAATAGCAATAAACATTAATAACCATATACATAGTAACAATAACAAAAAGAAAACAAACATGCAGCATAATAATAAAAGTGAGAGAAAATAATAGTAAAAAAAAGTAGCATCAGAACAAACAAGAACATACTTGCAATGACACCAAAACTCACATTAACTATCAACAACAATAACAATCATAATACAAAAACTACAAATGACAATAATAACTACATAATTAATAGTAATTATAAATGACGGTATAAAATAAACAAATACAAGGATAATAATTGTGATAAATATTAGCAAAGGAATGAATTAAAGTAAATAAAAACAATAAAAACATCAACTCCAATAACGATACCAATAAACCAAAATATACAGAAATATTAGTAAAGATACATAATACATGTATGAAGACAACAGAAATGTGCCAATACAGAAATAATAACAGTGATACATAAATAGATAAAAGTACTAATAAATCAAAATCTACAGCAATAGAACAAGAAACAATGTTAATTATAACTGTAACAATAGCAGATAAAACCAGAAAGAAGTTAAACGGTTAATGTCATTAAATAAAAACAGTAATCATTATAGTAATTGCAAAAATAATACCTCTGACTTATTGGTATAATTAATAAGAATACGAATTATATCAGAAATCTAAACATACCAGAAACATCTATAACATAATGACAATAATTATAGTAATAAAAATAAAAGTAACTGGGAAAATAACATCACCACTATCTGCATGATAACAAGAGTAAAGAGAGTAGCAACTGCAAAAGTAATATAGATAATAAAAAGAATAGTAAAAAGTAATATGAATACTCGCAACAGCATACTAATAGTAAGATATGTAACTATGACAAAAATAATGCAATCCATATGAAAAAACAGTAACGACAGAACCAACAGTATCATAATAACAGCCAAAAGTAAAAACCGAAAAACAACAGTATTAATGACTGCAAACTTAGCAGCTACAACAAAAATAATGCCAATAGCATTGGTAGTAATACTTGCATTTCTTGAACTTCTGCCTCCATAAATTGACCTTTTCACTCAGGTGCCATGTGGGTAACTAGAGCCTCAACTGGTGATAGCATCGTTCCGGTGCTTGGTTTCGCATGCATGTTGCATAATTACATCCCATTCGTGTACAGACATGTCAAGTAATTATTTTATTTTATTATTATTTTTTGGCTGACGACAGCAATTTACCGGTAAATATATAACCACAACATTTTGGCTTTTTACTATCATTTCCCTGACTGCCAACATGACACAATATATTGGTTCGAAAGAGAGTTGTGACAGAAAAGAATACCAGCCGGTTGTCATAGCTAGTTCCTCATCTTTGGATAACAAGAACTATGAAGGAGACGTAGCCTACGTTCACCTTGGGCTTGAAAAATATGCAATTTTAATTACACACAAAGGTAAGATATATTTAGTTATTCTTTCCGCAAGTATTTTCAATGAAATGAGCAACATTTTATTATTGCACACCTATTCCATTTATATTTTCACTACTTTAACTTTTACCATTATTTGAGGGCTAATTCCAACTTGTTTATTTCAGGTGTTTCATATATGGAAATAACAGACTGCGTACAGTATTCGGATGGAGGGAAATTATACAGAAAGGCTCGCGGTGGAATTCGTTTTTCTAGTCCTGCTTTTCTCCTGCTCTTGTACAAGAACAACAGGGATTTAAGTGCAGTCACCGAAAACTGTGATTCGCACAAGACTCATTTATGTGGCAATTATTTCGCGAGATTCTTGCGCAATGCTTTCGTTGAAATTAGACAGTGGTACAACGAAAACGACAAAGTGCTTCCTGGTTTACCGAAACAAAATCTAACTGTTCCCCAATGGCATCGATTTCGCGAAGCCATGAAATTTTTTGCTGAACATTATTTCCCAGGCTGTGAGAGTGAAGTTTGCTTGAACCAGAATCATCACCGCTTCCTAGGTTGCGCCAATTGTAAATCTTTGCTTTGAGGTATGAGGTTGTAATTATTTATTATTAATTTCCATGAGTGAAACCTTGTAATATATTTTGGTATTTTTTTTTTTGCAAAATAAGAGTGCAACAAGAAAATGAGAAGACTTACCCTAGGCAAACTTTGAATGCTTATGTACATATGTATGCACATTATACGTTTACTCTTCTCGGCTGTTAAATATCTATTTTTATGCTTTGACCAAAAGGCAATAAAATGCAATGTCATCATCTTTCGTCCTTTTATTTATTTTTAAAAAGTGCGTGAGTGGTACACTATGTAAATATAAGTGAACCATGACATTAGTTAATACTTCTCAGGTGCGCACCCAAATTTGCTATACCTTCTGTTCCATTAACGTGACATGTATCAAATAGTTAATTGCACTCTTCCCACTTGTCTGGCATTGATAACAATAACTACGCGGTGTTACACTAAAATAGCTATCCAATAGGGTCACTGAAATTTATGTACTTCCCCCATTTGACTTGTAGACCATAATGTGTAATGTTTAATTACTTTTACCAGCTACTCTCCCGCTTACAGCATCATCATTACTTAAAGTTTAAATATTTTTGGCCCTTCTTTGTTTTGACAGCAAGGAGTCAATCGCATAAAAGTCATGTGATATAGAAATTGAAAACAAATATGACCTTAGCTGCGGAAACAGTTACTACACAAAATCAACTACAGCATGAAACCATCATTACTTCTCTACGAACTTGACATTGTCAGGTGACTTTAATTCAATTCTGTTGCCACTTTTCTTCATGAAGACCCGTGCTTAGCTTTCTTCCATTGTATCAGAGGGCAAAAAGAACTGTATTTGTTTCAGTGGCACTAAAGGCAATCGTCAGTCTTGGTAATTTGAAGTCGTCCCCCATTATTGACTCACAAATGTCTACAATATAAAATATTTCATATATTGTTTCGCATTTTCCGTGCATGTGAGAAAGGGTTACCCTGAAAAGGTGAAAACTCGAATTTCGGCTACTTTCCTTATTCTAGCAGTGATAGCGAAGACATCTGAGTATCTTGTCTGTGTTAAACACCGACATTTTGAATCTTTGAAGAATCTATCTTTCGAAATTCCATCAGATGACCACATTATAATGTGTCGTCGGTTGCCGACATGCATTTTTTCTACGACTTGTAATCGGCAGTCTGTACATTCCAAAAATTTGGTTCAAAATAGTTAATTTCATAATTTGTTTATCGACACAGTAGTCTCTGCAAGCTGCATTGTGTCGTCACTGGTGAATGACTAGAAAAAAAATGACGTAAAAGTTAAAATCCAGCGTTATGATACATTTTAGAACCATTAAATAAGCATAGCTTCTATAAATACTGAGACAGAATGGTTTCTTTTAACAACTTTATTAAGCAATAGATTCAAATAGACTGTTCGAATGTCGTGAACATGCGTCTTACATAGTATCGATGCAACCTATTAAAATGTTACTGTATACCTTTCCCCGTTTCCTGGTTGCAGGCTCGTCTCTGAAAATATCTTTGTGACACACATAAGCATGACCTTTTCAACTTCTATTGTATTACCGTATCGTCCCAGACCCTACTTAGGCAGACATTTTACTCGCAACAATAGGAATCCTTGCAAACAGTTTGTTAATTCTTTACTGGTTCCAATATTGTTAATACTGACCTTTCCTCTATCTTGAGATATGGTATTTAAAGTCTGAAGACGGAATAAAAAAGGTAGTACACAGCTCATTTAGTGCCACTTTGCGACTCTATCAACCATCTCATAACCTTAAATTCTTAAATGATGCCAAAAGAATATTACATCTTTTCCAGTCTTTAAAGCGTGGTCATGGCTTTCTAGAAGTTCTAACATTAAAGCATTCAATATTTTAAGTTCTCAAATGCAAAGCCTTTTATATAGGTTAGTCTTGATAACTTGAATGACTATTTTTAGGGTTCCGACCTCTTCAGAGAATAGTTATGACCCATGCGTAAGTCTTGTTTTCAGAGTACTTTATTCTGTATCAGAGGCTGCAGCTTTATCGTCAACTTTATAGAGTCTTGTATGTAAAAATGTCTTACTCTTTGTATCCTTCTCTAAGCTCTGCAAAATATATCTGGAATACGCTCGGTCTTGGTAAATATGAAAGGGTTTTAAGACCAATGGTTGGTAGTGTTCATTAAAGACGACTGAGAACCCTAAATTTAGCGACGGACTCATTCATAATGACCACCTCCTTAAAAGGAGATATAACTGATACCACATGTAGGAATAGCATCTGGGTTTCTGTCTATAAATCATCAAGAGTCTGTTCCAAGGTCTTCTTTGTGTGTAGGATTTTCTCCGTTTGCATGCACATTCATTGCATATTGCATGACAAGTTAGAAAGCTGGTGAGGATCTAAGAGCATTTAAGCATAGCCCTAGACCTTAATTTTGTTTTGGCTTCAGAATCTTCATAAAACATAGTCTGCTAGTCCTTAAGCTATGCCATAGTCTACTCAGATTTTATCGGGGTTATAAAAAGCATTAATGTCCCTCCATGCTGCCCAGTCATGCAGATTCAATACCTTTTTTGGAGTTTTCTTTTCTCGTCTCAGGTGTAGGGATAGGTGTTAACTTGGAGTAAAATATCAGTGCTTAACACTTCTTTTCCTTTGTCACAGCTGTGTCGACATTTGAGATATGTATATCCGAATAGTCATTGTCAGCAAAATGTTCTCTTTGAATGCATTGAAGACATAACTCTTCGAATGTTGGGTAATATGCTTCCTTCAACTTCCATTTTCGGGTTTAGCCCGACTCAGTAACATGCAAAAGTGGTCATTGGCATAGACATCATATGATATTTTACCCTTAAAATGGAGGCATAAGCTGAGTCTATAGACACTCCATAGAGGTTTTTGAATGAGGATGAGGATGGAAATTAGAGATTCAGCGTTAAATCTGGTTAGTATTTTAATGATTTAGAAGTTCTTCGAAATCACCTTATTCATTTAATTAATATCAACACAAAACTAACCCTAAATAATTTATCAAAGTGTCTCTGAATGAATGTCATTTCAAACTGCAACTTGTGTGATTTTCCCGAACTATATATCTTATTGGAAAAACATATCGCAAACTTTGAATGCGTATTAAATGTAATAAATAGAAAGAATTAAAATAATAAAATATACATAATTAAAAATAACACACTTTAATATGAAAACACTCTCACACACACATACACCATAGTTATTACGCCATTACTTGTCTGAATTAAAGTTTGCATTCGTTCTTTTAGCTCTTTGTTTTTTTTTTTTACTTTCTTTATTCCCCCTTTTTCTCTCACTTCATGTTTTAGCAAGTGGGTTCTAATATAGCCCCCATAGCCGCTGAAGGGGGTAAAGTTAGTCATGAATAAAGACGCCACAGAGAAGCTGACCTTCCACTTGTCCAATAAGATATATAGTTCGGGAAAATCACACAAGTTGCAGTTTGAAATGACATTCATTCAGAGACACTTTGATAAATTATTTAGGGTTAGTTTTGTGTTGATATTAATTAAATGAATAAGGTGATTTCGAAGAACTTCTAAATCATTAAAATACTAACCAGATTTAACGCTGAATCTCTAATTTCCATCCTCATCCTCATTCAAAAACCTCTATGGAGTGTCTATAGACTCAGCTTATGCCTCCATTTTAAGGGTAAAATATCATATGATGTCTATGCCAATGACCACTTTTGCATGTTACTGAGTCGGGCTAAACCCGAAAATGGAAGTTGAAGGAAGCATATTACCCAACATTCGAAGAGTTATGTCTTCAATGCATTCAAAGAGAACATTTTGCTGACAATGACTATTCGGATATACATATCTCAAATGTCGACACAGCTGTGACAAAGGAAAAGAAGTGTTAAGCACTGATATTTTACTCCAAGTTAACACCTATCCCTACACCTGAGACGAGAAAAGAAAACTCCAAAAAAGGTATTGAATCTGCATGACTGGGCAGCATGGAGGGACATTAATGCTTTTTATAACCCCGATAAAATCTGAGTAGACTATGGCATAGCTTAAGGACTAGCAGACTATGTTTTATGAAGATTCTGAAGCCAAAACAAAATTAAGGTCTAGGGCTATGCTTAAATGCTCTTAGATCCTCACCAGCTTTCTAACTTGTCATGCAATATGCAATGAATGTGCATGCAAACGGAGAAAATCCTACACACAAAGAAGACCTTGGAACAGACTCTTGATGATTTATAGACAGAAACCCAGATGCTATTCCTACATGTGGTATCAGTTATATCTCCTTTTAAGGAGGTGGTCATTATGAATGAGTCCGTCGCTAAATTTAGGGTTCTCAGTCGTCTTTAATGAACACTACCAACCATTGGTCTTAAAACCCTTTCATATTTACCAAGACCGAGCGTATTCCAGATATATTTTGCAGAGCTTAGAGAAGGATACAAAGAGTAAGACATTTTTACATACAAGACTCTATAAAGTTGACGATAAAGCTGCAGCCTCTGATACAGAATAAAGTACTCTGAAAACAAGACTTACGCATGGGTCATAACTATTCTCTGAAGAGGTCGGAACCCTAAAAATAGTCATTCAAGTTATCAAGACTAACCTATATAAAAGGCTTTGCATTTGAGAACTTAAAATATTGAATGCTTTAATGTTAGAACTTCTAGAAAGCCATGACCACGCTTTAAAGACTGGAAAAGATGTAATATTCTTTTGGCATCATTTAAGAATTTAAGGTTATGAGATGGTTGATAGAGTCGCAAAGTGGCACTAAATGAGCTGTGTACTACCTTTTTTATTCCGTCTTCAGACTTTAAATACCATATCTCAAGATAGAGGAAAGGTCAGTATTAACAATATTGGAACCAGTAAAGAATTAACAAACTGTTTGCAAGGATTCCTATTGTTGCGAGTAAAATGTCTGCCTAAGTAGGGTCTGGGACGATACGGTAATACAATAGAAGTTGAAAAGGTCATGCTTATGTGTGTCACAAAGATATTTTCAGAGACGAGCCTGCAACCAGGAAACGGGGAAAGGTATACAGTAACATTTTAATAGGTTGCATCGATACTATGTAAGACGCATGTTCACGACATTCGAACAGTCTATTTGAATCTATTGCTTAATAAAGTTGTTAAAAGAAACCATTCTGTCTCAGTATTTATAGAAGCTGATGCTTATTTAATGGTTCTAAAATGTATCATAACGCTGGATTTAACTTTTACGTCATTTTTTTTCTAGTCATTCACCAGTGACGACACAATGCAGCTTGCAGAGACTACTGTGTCGATAAACAACATTATGAAATTAACTATTTTGAACCAAATTTTTGGAATGTACAGGACTGCCGATTACAAGTCGTAGAAAAAATGCATGTCGGCAACCGACGACACATTATAATGTGGTCATCTGATGGAATTTCGAAGATAGATTCTTCAAAGATTCAAAATGTCGGTGTTTAACACAGACAAGATACTCAGATGGTCCTTCGCTATCACTGCTAGAATAAGGAAAGTAGCCGAAATTCGAGTTTTCACCTTTTCAGGGTAACCCTTTCTCACATGCACGGAAAATGCGAAACAATATATGAAATATTTTATATTGTAGACATTTGTGAGGTCAATAATGGGGGACGACTTCAAATTACCAAGACTGACGATTGCCTTAGTGCCACTTGAAACCAAATACAGTTCTTTTTGCCCTCTGATACAATGGAAGAAAGCTAAGCACGGGTCTTCATGAAGAAAAGTGGCAACAGAATTGAATTAAAGTCACCCTGACAATGTCAAGTTCGTAGAGAAGTAATGATGGTTTCATGCTGTAGTTGATTTTGTGTAGTAACTATTTCCGCAGCTAAGGTCATTTTTTGTTTCAATTTCTATATCACATGACTTTTATGCCGATGACTCCTTGCTGT
>CATKHT010000125.1:0-67054 GCA_949752745.1 Protula sp. h YS-2021 | reverse complement strand
ATAGGTCAGGGGTTAAGGTCATCCAAGTCGACTATGAATCTGCCGCAGGTGGGTGTTTTTTTTTTCTATTTCGTATCTGACCGGAAGTTAATATTTTTATGGATTTTCGAATTGCGGAGTCTGTGGATTCCTTTTTATTCTTCACGTTTTAGGATGAAATTCAGTGCAATAAACAATTATTTCTGGATATATTGTGGACGGTGAGTTGCCATAGCAACACAGCCAGCGCCGAGCCGAGGACCTCGGCTGTGACGGAGAGCGCTGCGCAGGACCGGAAGCTGAGCGGTCACGTGTCTAAGATCATGGCGCTGATGATGATAGAGCTGGTGACTCCTGACGTCATGTACAACGGTATACCGTGGCCCGAGGAGGATTTCGTTAAGGTTACCATCGAAAGGTGTGTGGGTGGTTGTGAGGGTGAGCGTGTATGGGTGGGGGTGTCTGAGTGTGTGTGTGTGAGGGTGGGTGTGTGTGTGAATGTGGTGTGAAGGTGTCTGTAAGGGTGTGTATGAGGGTGGGTGTGGGGGTGGATGCGGCTTCGTCGGGAAACAAGACGAATTGGTGTGTATCACGTTGCAATGTTAAAGTGAAACGGACCGAATTTCGGTCCGTTTCGCATTTTGGTCGGGTCGTCCGTTTCGCAAATCTGTGTTAGGGGTTCATTTTGCGAAACAGGACGTGCTCTTTCACCTGAGACCACATGCCTATTTCGCAGAAATTTACAGAGACCTTCAAAATTTCTGTGTAAAATAGTTCTCACACCAACATATAGGTGGCTACCTACCATGAACTCTGTGTGAGAAAAGCACGTGGAACGAGAGCCAATCAGAAGGCGTACACATCTTTCGATCTGTGTGAAATCTATTTTTATATCACATTTCAGCCAATCAGGTGCTAGCACATGTGTCAGGGGAGCGCGACCACGTGTTGGAATGGACCCGGCCCCGGGTGGTTGTCTACTTTTTGGCCTACATTTTAGTAGATTCTGGGGTGGCATATCCGTAGAATTGTATTTAAAACAGGAAGAATAATATCGCAAATACGTTATAAAGTTATTTATTGTTTTGTTTGTAGCCTATAAATCTCAAAAATCAAAGTTAAAGTTGAGGGTAAACAAGGCAACACCCCTTTTGGTAGTGGACGATAATACCAGAAAGTTTCCACTTCATTTTTTAAAGTACATATTTTTGTTTAACTGAAGCAAAGTGTCACATATTTTATCAAGCAATCGTTAGAGTTTGTTATTCTTCGTAGATTCTTGTTTTTTTTTTTAACCAAGTCATTTGTTTGACGTATTATTCTCGGTTTCTTTATGTAAGCCGGTCTGTTTCGCAAGCCTCATGTACGCGTGTTGTGTGTGAATTGCAGTCACTGTAAACTCTCAGTGCAATTTATAACTTTTTTTTGTGCGAACAGGCGTGTTTCGTGTCCGTACATGTCTTATTTACACTCAATCTTTCTGTGGCTATCGCTGAAATTGACTTCATCTCTCATTACTTGATGCCCTTAAACTTGAGTGCTGTGTTCACCAAATTCTCGCCTGGATTCGCTGTGTAGAGGCAGATTCTTGTGTGATGCCATTTATATTTTTGGGGTGTACAAGCGTGTGTCATGTGCGTACAAGTTTAATATACACTCAGTCTTTCCGTCAATATCACTTGAACTGAGTATTGTTTCTCACTGCTTGGTGACCTTAATCTTAATTGTGCTGTCTTTTTTTTTCAAATTCGACTTATTTCACTTTGACTGAAACTAATACTTCAAAAGTGCATTTTTGTATTAGCGCAAATAGAGAGGGTGCGCGACCTCCCCCACTCCTCCCTCGCCCCCCCCCCCCCCCCCGTCCCAAGAGCAAAATGCAATGGTAAAGCCTATTAGTCATAAAAAAATGTTTAACACCGTTAAACTTAAGATTATTGCAGGCGAGAACTCCCTCCCCCTCTCCAGTACACAACCACTGCGAAATTGGTAGTTGATAAACGCATTAAAATGGGCTTATTTTATTCATTGCAGGACGCAATCCTTCAAAAATATATTGCTCCATTAGTGATGCTGGTGGGAGACAATGACGTGAAAACCTCCCCCTCCCTTATCGCTTTAACTGAGTTTCACTATCTCACTGTCCTTAATCTTGAGTATGCTTTATTTTAAAAAAAAAAGAGAGAGAGAGAGAGAAATCGATTCGTTTCACGTTGCCTTTGCGTTTTGGCACATCAAAATGGCTTTTTTTTTCGAGCCAAAAATTGTAGTATTTGTCCTGTTAAATTGGTGCAACAACGGGGTTGGGGGCATTCGGGGTAAACCCCACCCTTTCCCCAAAAAGCGAAATGCACTGGTAAAGTCTAGAAGTGAAAAAAAAATTGCCGGCCAGATCCCCCTCACCCTTCCTCCTCCTCTCTTGTATACGCCAACTGCGAAATTGACAGTTGATAAACACACCAAAACGGCTATTCGCAGTTGATTTGCTTGCATCTGTCAGCGGGCTAAAGCGAGAGATTCTCACGCACATGTGATAGGCTGATTGTGTATTATTGTGCGCTGTTTTATTTGTTTGAGCACTGCTTTTATGATTGGCTTGCCTTGTTGCTATTTACACGCGAAAAATGTCATATTTATCTTCCATATATGCTTCGCAGATCCCCCCCTCTCCTGCCACACCCCCGTCCTCCTTCACTGCGGAATTGCCAATTCAAACACGTATCAGAAGCTCTATTTGCTTCAGTAGATTTGCTTTGATCTGTGAACGGGCTAAAAGCGAGAGATTCCCACGCTCATGACAGGCTGACTGTATATTATTGTGCGCTGTTTTAATTGTGTGAGCACTACTTTTATGATTGGCTTGCCTTGTTACTGTTTACGCGCAAAATAATCCGTTATTTTGTAAAGGTTTTCTGCCATTAAAATGCTTGTTTGGTGATATTTTTTAGTTTGTGTTAGTTTATAAAAAAATATGGTAAGGTTGGGAATGAAATTATCTGCGAAACACTACACTGTGTACATGAACTTGAATGTTTTTTTTTGACTCAGTATGCAAATTAACCTGTCACGAGGTGTATGCGCGCGGCTTTGTTCTTGGTGGCATCACTTTCAATGCAGAAACGTCCAGGTTACACGTGGATAATTTTTGAAAAAATTAAAAGTGGATAAAAAGTTAATGAGGATATGCCTGAAAGGTAAATACACACGTGTTAAAAGCGCGGTTATTTTGTGAATCACGAAAAAATGTTATTTTAGCGTGTTTGATGTGATTTGTGTCATTTTTTTAAAGAATGTGTAAGATGCTGCTGTAAAAATACAGGCTTAATTGTGAGGGCATCAAATTCTGAGCTAACATATCTTTTCATTTTACGGATTTAAGTGTCTAGAAATGTTCGCTCAGAAAATTGTTGCTCAGTTTCGCTTGAAAATGCTGTCGATGTTGTCTTTTCCTGGATTTCTTGGATTACAATTTTTTGTAAGTGGCCACTGCTGGCAACTAGCTTTTTTGATCCGGGTCCTTGGGACCCGGGTCTTTGAAAAAGGAGGGTCCAAAGCTATTTAGGGAGGATCCAAACCGTGTTAAGATAACATAGGGCGCAAGAAGACCTGATTTTTTGCGGCTTAGTCGGACCGGACTCTGGGTAGCCAAAAAGGAGGGTCTCGGACACCCGCAAATTTCCAGCCCTGTTAATACGTACACAGACTTCTGCCAATTTTAAACCCCCTACCCTGAACGCAGTCCGGATGCTTTGCCCCCCCCCCCTCCACCTTGAACGCTTAAAAGAATAAGCCAATTCACACTTAGACTTTTGCGGAAAATTTTTGCCGATACGGCCATAGCAATAGAAAAAAAGATAGAAAGTCACAATGCTACACAAAATGTATCCGGTCACTGGTCGGTTAGTTTCGCTAAGATTTATTGATTGTGTTGTCGTTATTTCAAATTCCCAATATATTCAGCTAATGATCATTCTCCTATGGCTTTCACAGATGCCGCGGAAAAAAGGGTGGATTAAAAAGGTCCCAGAGAGGTTCGTTGATCTGCAGCGCTACAGAACAGGTGACGTTGTGCTTCACATGTATAGAAGGAAGTGGTGGCGTGCACGTGTGGAAGGCCGGGACCCTGACAGAAGTATAGAAGTCTCGTTTTGCGGTTTTGACTTTGCGTAAGTTCTTAAACATTTTTCTATTGCTTTCCTTTCCAGGTCGTGGACGTCCTGTAAAACCAGGTTGATTTAGATTCCCTTTTGTTTTTGCGTGTTCTTGTGGAATGATGACGTCCTATTCGCAGAAATTGTACTTTTGTAGAGTTGAAAGACCAGTGTATCGAAACATTTTTTTTTTGCTCCTGTAATAACTGAAAAAAACTTGACAAGGACAGAAGTGACGTCCTTACAGCAGCTGAGAGTGATGCATGATTTCAAAACATTCTTTCATTTTTAGTCCGGAGAAAGTTTCCGATCCTAGGAAGCTCAAACTGTTTCCTATGGCTGTGGGAATTGGTAATATGTTATTAAGAAATGACAGATTTTTTTCCTTCCCTGTGATTGGGTTAAATCTCTGTTTTGTCGTTTTATGGTTTGCAAATCTCCGTTTCCGTTGAGTTTTGCATGATAGTGCTTCATAAGTTTGCAGGTTCGATTATCTAGCCGGAAGCATCAGACCCAAAAGGACTTGTATTTTTCAGTATCTTAGATGAAGTGCTGAATCCCTGTATTGCCAGTTGCACGTTCTCATTGCTAAACGGACTGTATATGCGAGATTTTACTTATTCGTATACCACCTATTTTTAAATTTTCTCTTCGGTATCTGTTCTCTCTGTAACTTGCGTGGAATAGAAATTGAAATTACCATTGTGTACGTGTCATTTTTGTGCTCACGCCTTGGAATGATAAAAAGTATCGTTTTCCTTTACACACAGTGTGTTTTCGCATGGTTTTTGGGAATGATTTATGTGCGTCTAAACTTGTATGGAATGAAATGTGGAATGATCAAGCATTCCGTCATTTTTTTCTGCAGAAGAGGTGTGTAAAAACCCCGAGAAGGGATACATCAAGGCCTGGGCAGAAGCCGCAAAGAGGTTATGCGGCAGGGATCAGGGCCACTTGACCCATTTTGTGGGTGAAATTGTTGGGGGACCGGTTAAAGATAGTGATGACAGTTCGGATGTTAACCAAGCCTGTAGCCAGATTAAGAAAGCAGCGGAAAATATCCCTGCGCCGATTTCAGGTAATTACAGGTGGACGAATGTACAACATATATTTTGCTTGACGCGTATTTCTCGTTTCATTCGACATTTTTTTGTGTGTGTGTGCGTGTGATCCGAAGGGCAGTTTCGTTATTTTACTGAACCGGAACTTGTAAGACTGAAGCGAAACGGACTGTTGTCAGAATTTTGAACATGCATGTCCTGTGCGGCTAAGCTTTAAATTGTTCAAGGATGAAATAAGGACGTTATAGTTTATGACTCGGCTGTTACATTAGAATGAAACATTGGCATTGGAAGAAATCTCAGAGTTTAAATTAATTTTAAAACATCTGTTCATTTCGCTTGCACAGAATAAATAGTTTACATTTTCATACAATATCCCCGTTGCAGCGATCGAAAGCCATGACACAGAAGTTACGGCCACCGTTGGGGAGGGGGTGGCGCGATCCGAAGAACGTAGTTCGGGCAGCGATTGCGTCATTACAGGCGTTGATACCATGTCAAAAGAGCTTTGTGAGAGACCAGTGAAAAGGGAAGAGTCGGCTAACACACATTCATCGCAGGGCGAGAAAGACACAAAACTCTCAGTGAATGCGGAATCGGCTGTTGAAAGGGCGTCTTCTGAGAAGTTGCTGGGTAAGTGATGCTTTTGCATCTATAAAGGTTAAGAATTGTTGCTGAGATGTGTCGGAAGGAGTATCGTGATATATGTAGCACCAGTGCAGATTTGGTCAAGCCAACCAGGTGCTGACGTTTTAAAGAATTCAAAACATTTTTCGTGCGTTGTGTTTGTCGGCGAAACGGACTGCTTATCGGTGCCCACTGCTAAGATTGTAAGAGTTTTGTACAGTTCAGCTTTGAATTGAAAATGAAATGTGAAGGTTATTCCTGGGCGCTTCATGGTCTCTTCAAAGGTAGTTGCTGTTTTGACTTGATGTGAAGTTGTCAGTGTCTCTGTCGTACGAATTGACAGTGATTTAGCGTTTGTAATACCAGTGTTATACATTTTCAGAAAATGTCCCAGTTGTGCAATCGGAAGCCGTGACACAGAAGTTACGGTCACCGTTGGGGAGGGGGTGGCGCAATCCGAAGAACGCAGTTCGGACAGCGATTGCGCCATTACAGGCGTTGATACCATGTCAAAAGAGCTTTGTGAGAGACCAGTGAAAAGGGAAGAGTCGGCTAACACACATTCATCGCAGGGCGAGAAAGACACAAAACTCTCAGCGAATGCGGAATCGGCTGTTGAAAGGGCGTCTTCTGAGAAGTTGCTGGATAGTACGGGCAATTTTCATGTAACGGGGTCTCAAAACCTGCCACATTTGCCGAGGTATTAAGAAGTTTTTTGGTTCGTACATTTCGCATGGCTCTGTGCGTTCGCGTATCAGGTTTCAGTGTGTTATTTGCATTTGATTTTTCTCGTATAAAGTGACCGACTGTAAATTTATGAAAGTGGCGGTGATGGGTAGTACGGATAAGTTTCATGTGACAGGGTCACAAAAGCTGCCAAGTTTGCCGATGTATTTAAAAAAGAAATACTTGCGTCGTAGATTTCGCGTGGTTGCACTACATTTCGCATGGTTGTAGATGTTTGCGTACATTTCGCTTGTCAGTTCGAAAGCATTAGCTGTGTTATTTGCAGTTCACTGCTCCTATAAGAAGTGGCCGACTTTAAATTTATGAGCGTTGCGAGATGATGTAGTACGAGAAAATGATATGTGGCAGGGTCTCAAAACTTACAAATTTTGCTGATGTTTCTGTGAGTAAGAACATTTTGGTCATCGCACATTTCGCATGGTTGTGTACGTACATTTGGCTTGTCAGTTCGAAATCTTTAACTGCGTTAATTGCAGGTCACTTTTCTCACACCAAGTGACAGACTTTGGTACATACAAAACCATGCGAAATGTGCGAATACCAAACTGTTCTAATTCACAGAAACATCGGCAAAATTTTCGATGTTTGAGACCTTGTTACATACATGGTTGTGGACGTACATTTCGCATGTGATATTTTAGGACACAGGGACAAAGTTCAGTTGCGGGCATACCTTTCAAATTTTTACAAGAAAAATAAAAAGGCGGATGAAGCTTCAGATCCGTGAAAAAAAAAGAAACTGTTTTGGGGACATTTCGCCGTGATGTCATGTTTGTGGGATTCTGTTTTGGTTTACACAAGTGCGGGGAGTTTTTTTCTTTTTTGTATCAGTTTTTCCATGCAGTTCACTGTTCTTATACGAAGTGACCGACTTTTAATTTGTGAACGTCACGGGGCTGGGTAGTACGGGCAATTTTCATGTAACGGGATCTCAAAACCTGCCACATTTGCCGAGGTATTAAGAATATTTTTGGTTCGTACATTTCGCATGGCTCTGTGCGTTCACGTATCAGGTTTCAGTGTGTTATTTGCATTTGATTTTTCTCGTATAAAGTGACAGACTGTAAATTTATGAAAGTGGCGGTGATGGGTAGTACGGATAAGTTTCTTGTGACAGGGTCACAAAAGCTGCCAAGTTTGCCGATGTATTTAAAAAAGAAATACTTGCGTCGTAGATTTCGCGTGGTTGCACTACATTTCGCATGGTTGTAGATGTGTGCGCACATTGCGCTTGTCAGTTCGAAAGTATTAGCTGTGTTATTTGCAGTTCACTGCTCCTATAAGAAGTGGCCGACTTTAAATTTATGAGCGTTGCGAGATGATGTAGTACGAGAAAATGATATGTGGCAGGGTCTCAAAACTTACAAATTTTGCTGATGTTTCTGTGAGTAAGAACATTTTGCTGTTCGCACATTTCGCATGGTTGTGTACGTACATTTGGCTTGTCAGTTCGAAAGCTTTAACTGCGTTAATTGCAGGTCACTTTTCTCACACCAAGTGACAGACTTTGGTACGTACAAAACCATGCGAAATGTGCGAATACCAAACTGTTCTAATTCAAAGAAGCAGCGGCAAAATTTTCGATGTTTGAGACCCTGTTACATGCATGGTTGTGGACGTACATTTCGCATGTGATATTTTAGGACACAGGGACAAAGTTCAGTTGCGGGCATACCTTTCAAATTTTTACAAGAAAAATAAAAAGGCGGATGAAGCTTCAGATCCGTGAAAAAAAAAGAAACTGTTTTGGGGACATTTCGCTGTGATGTCATGTTTGTGGGATTCTGTTTTGGTTTACACAAGTGCGGGGAGTTTTTTTTTTGTATAAGTTTTTCCATGCAGTTCACTGTTCTTATACGAAGTGACCGACTTTTAATTTGTGAACGTCACGGGGCTGGGTAGTACGGGCAATTTTCATGTAACGGGATCTCAAAACCTGCCACATTTGCCGAGGTATTAAGAAGTTTATTGGTTCGTACATTTCGCATGGCTATGTGCGTTCGCGTATCAGGTTTCAGTGTGTTATTTGCATTTGATTTTTCTCGTATAAAGTGACCGACTGTAAATTTATGAAAGTGGCGGTGATGGGTAGTACGGATAAGTTTCATGTGACAGGGTCACAAAAGCTGCCAAGTTTGCCGATGTATTTAAAAAAGAAATACTTGCGTCGTAGATTTCGCGTGGTTGCACTACATTTCGCATGGTTGTAGATGTTTGCGTACATTTCGCTTGTCAGTTCGAAAGCATTAGCTGTGTCATTTGCAGTTCACTGCTCCTATAAGAAGTGGCCGACTTTAAATTTATGAGCGTTGCGAGATGATGTAGTACGAGAAAATGATATGTGGCAGGGTCTCAAAACTTACAAATTTTGCTGATGTTTCTGTGAGTAAGAACATTTTGGTGTTCGCACATTTCGCATGGTTGTGTACGTACATTTGGCTTGTCAGTTCGAAAGCTTTAACTGCGTTAATTGCAGGTCACTTTTCTCACACCAAGTGACAGACTTTGGTACATACAAAACCATGTGAAATGTACGAATACCAAACTGTTCTAATTCACAGAAACATCGGCAAAATTTTCGATGTTTGAGACCCTGTTACATACATGGTTGTGGACGTACATTTCGCATGTGATATTTTAGGACACAGGGACAAAGTTCAGTTGCGGGCATACCTTTCAAATTTTTACAAGAAAAATAAAAAGGCGGATGAAGCTTCAGATCCGTTTAAAAAAAAAAAACTGTTTTGGGGACATTTCGCTGTGATGTCATGTTTGTGGGATTCTGTTTTGGTTTACACAAGTGCGGGGAGTTTTTTTTCTTTTTTGTATCAGTTTTTCCATGCAGTTCACTGTTCTTAGAAGTGACCGACTTTTTAGTTGTGAACGTCACGGGGCTGGGTAGTACGGGCAATTTTCATGTAACGGGATCTCAAAACCTGCCACATTTGCCGAGGTATTAAGAATTTTTTTGGTTCGTACATTTCGCATGGCTCTGTGCGTTCGCGTATCAGGTTTCAGTGTGTTATTTGCATTTGATTTTTCTCGTATAAAGTGACAGACTGTAAATTTATGAAAGTGGCGGTGATGGGTAGTACGGATAAGTTTCTTGTGACAGGGTCACAAAAGCTGCCAAGTTTGCCGATGTATTTAAAAAAGAAATACTTGGGTCGTAGATTTCGCGTGGTTGCACTACATTTTGCATGGTTGTGTGTTAGCGTACATTTCGCTTGTCAGTTCGAAAGTTCTCTGTTCGGAGTGGCCAATTTCAAAGTTTATGAACGTTGCGAGATTGGGTAGTACGAGTAAATAATATGCGATAGAGTCTCAAAACTTACAAATTTTGCTGATGTTTCTGTGAGTAAGAACATTTTGGTGTTCGCACATTTCGCATGGTTGTGTGCGTACATTTCGCATGTCAGTTTGAAAGTTTTAATTGTGTTATTTGCAGTTCACTTTTCTTATACGAAGTCACCGACTTTAGTACGTACACAACCATGCAAAATGTGCGAACACCAAAATGTTTTTATTTACAGAAACATCGGTAAAAGTTTCAAAAGCTTGAGACCGTGTCATATACATGGTTGTTTATACGTTCATTTCGCATGATTGTGTATAAACGTGCATTTCGCTTGTCAGTTCGAAAGTTTTACCTGTTATTTGCAGTTCACTGTTCATATACGAAGTGACCGACTTTAAATTTATGAACGTCACGAGAAGGGCGTACGCGCAAACGTGACAGGGTCTCAAAACTTGGAAATTTGCCGATATTTCCGTGATAAAAAAAATTTTGGTGTTCGCACATTTCGCATGGTTTTGTACGTACATTTTGCATGTCATTTTGAAAGTTTTAACTGTGTTATTTTCAGTTCATTTTTCTTATACGAAGTCACCGACTTTAAATTTATGAACGTCACGAGATGGGGTAGTACACCCAAGTTGTGTTGCAGGGTCTCTAAACTTGCAAATTTTGTGCATGGTTGTGTACGTACATTTCGCATGTTAGTTTGAAAGTTTCAGCTGTGTGTTTTGTTTTCTTTAGGAAGCTTTTATGTGGTTTATATCTCATTGCCTCACGTTTTTTTCGGCCAATCATTAAATTTTAAGTAGTGCACGTAACACTGAGCTTGAAAATAAGATAGAGTTGGTTATTTACACATCACGGTTATATCAGTAAAGGATTTTGTTGTATTATTTTTCCTGTATTTTGTTTTTATTTTAAAAGAGTTTTGTTTTTAAACATTCATCTGTATAAATTTGTATTTTGTTTTTAAACATTTCATCTGTATAATATAAATCTATGTTTTTAAACATTCATCTGTTTGAATATCTTTTGTACTGCTCTTCAATATTTTGTAACTCTTCAATTAATGTTAAATAGTTTATGTATAGAAATGAAAGAAAATAAATATTACAGGGAGGTTATGGTGTAAATAAAAGAAAACAAACTCTAGGCTTGTTTGGCTTTTATTTAGTGTTTCCCTAATACTCTTTTACAGAAAGCACGTGGCCTTTGTTTATAAACAAAATCGGTTTGTTTACATTTTTTACACAGTATCGTTTCACAGCAAACTTATAGTTGCAGATATCATAAAATGGTGTAAAATATGCAAATTATGTAAACAAAATATTCCGTTTCGCAGGGTTCATGCTTTGTTAAATTTCTCTTAATCTGTTGTCTTTTATATATTTTCGCTTTCGGAATTGAATGTAAAAAAAATCTACCGAGATTTTCATATACAACTTATGTCTGAAAAGTCCCTAATAACGAAGTTAGATTTTTGGCGTACATTTCGCGAGTTGGAGAAGAAATCGCGATTCGTCGTTCGTTTCCCGACGTAGCTGTATATGTGTGTGTGTGTGTGTGTGTGTGTGTGTGTGTGTGTGTGTGTGTGTGTGTGTGTGTGTGTGTGTGTGTGTGTGTGTGTGTGTGTGTGTGTGTGTGTGTGTGTGTGTGTGTGTGTGTGTGTGTGTGTGTGTGTGTGTGTGTGTGTGTGTGTGTGTGCCTTTGTCTGTGTATGTGTGTGAAAAAAGATTATTTTTGTTGTTGTTGTTATTATTATTATTATTATAATTATTATTATTATTATTATTATTATTATTATTATTATTATTATCGGTTTTTTGCTGGCAGTCATGTGCGGGACATGATTGTATTGTTACGAGGTCTTGATATTTTTCAAGAACTTCTATGATAAAATACTGGTGTGATAAAAGTAAGTTAAATCCAGTGCTTATTCAGTGCTTACACATAAACATTCAATAAAACTGGCCATTTCAATCACTTTACGTTGATGACTCGTCATTTCTCTTAGATTTTGCATGCTATTTAACTGGAAGATTTACACAATTCCCTTGAATAAATCACTTAATAAATAAACATGTGGAAATTGATTTCATATTATTTATTTCATTTATTTTTACCTAATTAAATATGTCTTGATAAAAACAGGCAGGATTTTTTCATATCTGCAAGAACTGAGAGGAAGCTCTATAAAAAATTAAAGCAAAAACAGAAGTTAGAGGTTCACGGGTCCTTAATCATAAAAGAAGACCACTGTTGTTTCAAATTAATGAAACTATACGTTATTCGTTCATTTTGACTTGACTCTTTTTAAGGTCCCAGTGTTAACGATTTTAGAGCCTCCACATACACGTCGATACATGATTATGGGCAAAATGGAATGTTCATATATTAACTTAAACATTTCAAACGTATATTATCAATGCTAAAAAATATTTATTTACATGGGTAAAAAGTGTTCAACATGGCATTATACGACGATGCAGTAGATTGAGCAATAGAAATGAATATTTTTTGCAACTTGTCAACTATTACTCCTTGGTGACGATCAGCTCAGCTGTTCAGAGCGATGGCTTTGTAATCAAAAGATCCAGCTTTCAAATCTTGGCAAATCCTGGAAAGCATGGAATTGCCCATAATTCCGATTGCCTCAGTTAGGGTAAAGCTATGAGAAAAAAATTTCTGTTACGGAATTCGAAATCATTTCCCATTTTTACTTGCGGCCATTCCTTTGAATATCTATTTGTTTTGATTTTATTGCAGTGCAAAACGTATGCCAAGAAATGCGTCACAGCAGATGGGCATAACAGTTGGTAGCGCGTCCAGCACCCTGGGTAAATACGCAACGAAGTATATCGAGTTATCTAATAGCGATGCATTCTCAAAGCAATACAAGAACTTGGTAGCTAAGCACATGAAAGTACCTAAAGTACAGAGTAGACAATGCGGGAACAAGGCAAATGTTTCCAATCCCGAAAATTTTTTCCGGCTTCGAAAAAACATTGTCAATCCGTTTAACTACAAGATATTGACACAGCCTATTGACAATTTCTGCAAAAATAACACGTTTTTGATAATCTTTGTTTTGACACACCATGCACATATAGACAGAAGAGATACTATTCGCAAAACTTGGGGTTTTTATTCATTAATGAATAATGAAAATGGAACACGAAAGTCAAATATCCGACATATTTTTGTATTTGGTATTCATCAAGAGGAAAGTATGAATAAGCAAGTTGAAAAGGAACATCAACTATATGGCGATGTCTTACAGGCAAACATCAACGAAAACTATCGCAATCTTCCATATAAATCGAGATTGGTACTGCAATGGATAAATAAATCTTGTCAGGCAGCTAAATATATACTGAAAGTGGACGATGACATTGTACCAAATATACGAAAAATATACCAGATGCTGCAAACTAGACGAGTAGCTACACGTAGCGTTCAAGGACGTTGTAACACTCGCTCGGCAGCAGTTCGCTCCAGTAAAAGTAAATTTTTCGCAACCTGTAATGAGTATCCATTCGACACGTACCCAATGTACTTAAATGGAGCGGCTTATATTATGACAGCAGATGTTGTGCAGGATCTCTTTGATGTTGCCTTATACCTTCCGAGTTTCTATATTGATGATGTCTATATCACGGGATTTCTTACTTTATCTTCTAATGTGACCATAGTTTGTGCAGAAGGTTTTGAATTGAAACACGTAGGGCAAATGAACCCTATTATGTCGAAAAATAGACAACTCATATTTATAGTTACATCCACAAATCACACAATCAAAACGTGGAATCTTGTGGAACAAATGTCAAAGAATATACCGATACCAGGAAAGCAATATAACCATACATGAAGTATAAAGGCCAAACCAGGACACCATGAACGTACGCTAGAACAGCTATAACAGCAGAATCACTCGAATTTATGAACACGTTGTAGCACCACCACAATAGGCGAACTACACGAGCGCATGATCTAATACTAGCACTTCCGCCATAGGAGAACTACACGAGCGCATGATCTAATACTAGCACTACCGCCATAGGAGAACTACATGAGCGCATGATCTAATACTAGCACTACCGCCATAGGAGAACTACACGAGCGCATGATCTAATACTAGCACTACCGCCATAGGAGAACTACACGAGCGCATGATCTAATACTAGCACTACCGCCATAGGAGAACTACACGAGCGCATGATCTAATACTAGCACTACCGTAATAGGAGAACTACACGAGCGCATGATCTAATACTAGCACTACCGCCATAGGAGAACTACACGAGCGCATGATCTAATACTAGCACTACCGCCAGGAGAACTACACGAGCGCATGATCTAATACTAGCACTACCGCCATAGGAGAACAACACGAGCGCATGATCTAATACTAGCACTACCGCCATAGGGGAACTACACGAGCGCATGATCTAATACTAGCACTACCGCCATAGCAGAACTACACGAGTGCATGGTCTAATACTAGCACTACCACCAGAGGAGAACTACACGAGCGCATGATCTAATACTAGCACTACCGCCAGGAGAACTACACGAGCGTATGATCTAATACTAGCACTACCGCCATAGGAGAACTACACGAGCGCATGATCTAATACTAGCACTACCGCCATAGGAGAACTACACGAGCGCATGATCTAATACTAGCACTACCGCCATAGGAGAACTACACGAGCGCATGATCTAATACTAGCACCACCACAATAGTAGAACTACACGAGCACATCATCCAATACTAGCACTATTACCATAGGAGAACTACATGCGTGTGTAAACACATTCGAACACTATTCTCCTCCGACCCCACTTAACAACCAAGTACAGCCACCACAGCAAAACCATGCGATTTTGTGAACTCGGGATTATATACTACATCTCTAAACCACCATAACCACAGTGATAATTCATGGCAATACGACTAATTTCACTTTAAAATGCACAAGAGTTCTGCGTTCAACTGCAAACTAATAGATAAAAATGAAAGAAATGATAGAGAAATTGCATAGAGATATTAATTAATTTTGGAAGCTTTTAAAATACCATCGTCTGGTCTTTTCAAGGATTCTTAAAATAGTATATCAGTTCCTAAAATATTATAGTCTATGTGTATCAAGAAATTTGAGAATTCAGAAGAAATCTGTCAATCATTTCCTTCATATTTTATCTGACTGATTGGAAGTTAAAAGAGCGATTTGGTTCCTGTGCTTTTCAGTAAAGGAAATATATATGTAGAAACATATGGAATGAGATTTTAACATTAATTAGGGAGTTATTGGTATCAAAAATTAATTTTTGATCTCAGAAATTATTTTCTTGATATCAAGAATTTAATTTTGATCTCATAAAATCCATATTTTGATATCAAGAATTAATTTTTGCCATCTGTAATTGTATTTTTGATATCTTTAAATGTATTCTTGATCTCAAAAAATAATTTTTGATATCAAAAAATATGTAGAGATATCAATAAATATTTATTGATATCAAAAATGATTTAATGATATACAAAATCGATTTTTTTGAGATCAAAAATTCAATTCTTGACAAATAAAATTATATATTCGAGAACAAAATATCAATTTTGAGATCAATAATTCATTTTCCTTTCATTGATATCAAGAATTTATTTCACATGCCATTGTTTCAGAAAGGGACTTTTCAAAATTTATATTTTGAAATCTGCAAATGATTTTTTAATCTCAAAATTTGATTTTTGATATCAAAATATCGATCTTTTTTTTAAGAACACATCTGTAAATTAAAAATGACTGGTCCTTGCACACAGAATCTCTGTTTAAATTTTTTACTGTATAAAAAAGAAGCAATATCTTGAGATTAAAAATTGTGTTGTTATTATTGATCTCAATAATTAAAGTTTTCATCTCCAAACTTTAATTGACGATTCATTAAATTTTATGTAGGTATGTGTCTCCCTTAAGATTTTGTAAATTTGATTTCCTGATCTCAAAAATATTTTTGCTATCTAAACTTCAATTATTGATTGCAAGATATAAATTATTGAGATCTACATTGATTTCTTGATATCCTTAATTATATTTTGACATCAAAAATAAGCATTAAGTGTTAAAACGGCATTCCATAGAAACACTATCGTACTTACTTACTTTAGCCGAAAAGTATTGCCTTGAAATAAATGTATAAAAACTAGGTAAAATTAATATAATTCTATTTTACTAGAAACATATTTATCAAACACTTACACAAGAGGCATAACAATATGTAAAAAGGGATCCCTAAATTTCTTTCCTGGCCTTATAATCAAAATATTGGAACTGATCGCTTGGCTTGTGTACAAAATGGAGGGTCATACTTCAAAGGGATTTGTCAATAAACAAAATTGGAGAGCGACATGCCTCTTGATTTTTGACACCAGAATACTCCTACAGAATGACAGGAAATAAAGAAATGGGATGCATTAGAAAACATTTAAAATATATGATCAATATCACTGAGTTACTAAACGGAACAAGAAGATTATAGTCTAGTACCAAAATTTGAACGACAGCCATTAATACAAACGCAGTTCTCCTTGATTTGAATTACTCTTGCATTGTCAGAAACACGAGAAATTGCACAAAAGATTCCGGCCGAGACAAATTGTTAATTGAATCCGCCCTAACGACAAAAATCCTACAAGCCAACATCAGACAGCCAATAGGGCAGTATATGCATTTAGCTTTTGAAATACTTGATGCTACAATGGGAACTTTTAGAGTCTAAACATGCTCTTCACAATGTGATAATGGGCAAAACATAATGTATTACACAAACATTTAAAACGTGCATTGACAACGTCAACAAATATCATTTTAAAACAGGTGAAGAGTTATTTTGCAAAATGCCATTACACAATGACCCAGTAGATCTGCAATAGAAATGGATATATTTTCTACAAGATATTTAATTGCTGTTTGACTGATGTTATTATATTCTGATGGATATAACCATTTAAAAACCCGAGTAAAGCTGATTTTTTGTGTGTTATGATAAAGCAAATAAAAGTGAAGGTATGTTTTCGATCTTTCACATTAATATGTGTGTTTATTGATGCTTGCTTGTCTTGATTTTTTTAGATTACTGCTCATTCGATTAGCGCAATACAACACAGCTTCTTAACAGTTGTAATTTAGCGTTGTAAATTTAAGCCTTCGAAAATTGAGTAAAGCTTGCTTTTAGTTTTCACTGTGTAAGGTAAAATAAAAATGAAGGTCGCATATTAATCAAGGCTTTGACAATAGTATTTAAATTAATGGTGTTTGATTACCTAACTTATGAGATAGCCGCTTAGTTGCCAACCAACCATTTTCAGTGGATCATGAGTACTAAATGGTCTGGCATTTATGTGCTGTAAGAGATCCAGTTAGAGATGTACCTTCCAAAACGCCCATAAATGGTCAAACTACCCCCACCCGCACGTCCACACTCTCATCCTAGCCTACTGTAAGCCCACCCATCGCCCTCCGACTCCACCGCTCCATCATTCTAACCCAGCCGCACGTCCACACTCTCACCTTCATCAACTCTCAACCAACCCATCCCCGCCCGAGGCCCCGCTACATCATTCTAACCCACCCGCACGTCCTCAGCCTCATCCTCACCCACTCTAAGCCCACCCATCGCCCTCAGAAGCCCCGCTTCATCATTCTAACCCACCGGCACGTCCTGACTCTCACTCTCACCCACTCTAAGCCCACCCATCGCCCTCCGAAGCCCCGTTACATCATTCTAGCCCACCCGCACGTCCTGACTCTCACCCTCACCCACTCTAAGCCCGCCCATCGCCCTCAGAGGCTCCGCTCGATTATTTTAACCCACTATCACACCCACAATCCCACCCTCACCAACTCTCAACAAACCCATCCCCGTCCGAGTCCCCCCCGCACCAACCTCCTAACCCACCAAACCCCCGTAGGAACTGTAAATTTCTTCTGTAAAAAAGGAACAATAAGAAATAACCATACCATTCCCACACACCCCTAAATGGCATTTCAGAAAATTTATATCAGCCCTCATATATATCTTAAAATGCTTTACAAATTAAATTAGCATAAATATATTGCATATAAGGATTCTATTTATAGATTTTAATAAGAGTAAAATGAATTAAAGTTTTCAAAATTAAGCATTAACGTCACGAAAATTTCATTATTTTTGTGTCCAAGAATTAAATTACAAAATTCAAACCTCAAGAATAAAGAAAAGCAATAACTTCTTCTATTTAAAGAAAGATTTAAATAATCACTTAATTTTTATTCTGAAGTAAATGTCAAGAACAATTAATTTGTATAATAATATTGCTTATTATATGCCTATAAACATTCGTGAGTTCTTACCCAGCAAGGCGGCAGGCTTTTCTACAATGTGCATTGTAAGAATATCTTCACGTGACCGGTATCAATGGCATATTAGATTGTGTCTTGATAGCGCGTTGATATACACGGCTATAAAACTGGGGCAATATCAAGATAAGACGCACAAATATTTGCTATGTCATTTCTTTTGGCTACCATTTAAACATGTTTTTCAGAGATTTAGTTACGCCATGAAAAACCACAAAAGACTTGTGCATATGTGGCGTTGTGTAGGCATTTTGAGGAAGTATATTAAGTATAAAGAATTGTTAAACCTTCTTTTTTTAAGTAGAGTTAGAAATCAACGAAAAAGAGCCTTGAAACGACAGAACGTCACGGTAGATAAATCTGAAACTACTGAAATCTGGTTCAAGTTGTGGTGTTTCCAAAATACATTAGGATTAAGTAATTGATGTAGAAAAGGCAAAAGCAGTAGTGAATATGAAGAGTAAAGGGTTTACATTTTTCACTTTAGCTTGTGTAATTTCCGGATATTTATTGATTTCAAATGTTAAACGTCCCGCAGAAATCAGGTAAGACTTTTGTAGTTTCCCTTTATTTGAAACTTACTTTATGGTATTTCAATGTAATATAAGAAGGAAGGCGTTGAAAAAATAAGACACCTGTAAGTGTTTATGACATTATATTGCATTTTGTCCCAAAAGCAACCTAAATCCTTAAAATGCTGATTTTCTCAGTTTATGTTTCACAAGTTTCAACACAGGTTTACTCGAAAAATTGAACAATGTTATAATTTTGGAAATATCACCCTATATTCATAAGTTATATCTTGGGCTGTTTTGTGCCTGCTTGCTCGTTTAGATTTGGAGCGAAGCCCTAAGAAGTTATTGTGTAATGCGAAAGCTTTTCTGCTTTTTTTCAATTTTGTCAATTTTTTTTCTTCCCTTCTGTTGCTTTGCGCAAACCCCTATCGAAAAGGTGAAGGCTTGAAATTTAAAACTTGACACACATATGGTGAACAAAGAGAGCTGATTTGACGAGAAACAGTGTTGCTGACACACCATTTAGAATTGAATCCCGTAATAAAACATTTCTTAAACAATTATATCTAAAGATTTAGAGTAAGTGGTATGATGAGATCACGTGCAATAAATACTGCGGTCTCGTTACTTGCTATATAAAAGCATTAATACTTTTAATCCCAAAGAAATACCATGGATATTCAGGGAGAAAGATGCTTGGAATATAGTGAGAGGTATAAGGGCTAAGGAAGGTGTACATTGCAGAAGTGTTTACAGCAATTATTCCTTTCTTATTCGTGTCTCGTGAAAACACCAACGGGAAAGCTTCAAACTCTCATTTTTTGCATACATTCGCTGAGGTAATAACGCTTTGTATGAGTTTTCAATCGTTTTACATGTCGTTGTGCATGTACTCTAATTTATTTGTTAATATGCTTCTGGTCAAGTGATTTTTGGATTTTTTAGCTTTGTTAGCTTTGTTACTTATTATTATTATTATTATTATTATTATTATTATTATTATTATTATTATTATTATTATTATTATTATTATTATTATTATTATTATTATTATTATTATTATTATTATCGGTTATTTGTTGGCAGACATGTACTGGAAATTTGGGTTCGGACATGATTGTATTGTCACAATGTCTTGATACTTTTATTTTTCTACATGGCTGATATCTGCAAATATTTTGCAAAAACTGCTATGATAAACTGTAGTGTGATAAAGATTTGTTAAATCCAGTGACTATTCAGTGCTTACATTCAAGCGTTCAACCATATTTGCCGTGTCAATCACTTTACGCTGGTGTCTCGTCATTTCTCTTGGATTTTGCACGTTATTAAACTGAAGGATTTATACAATTCCCTTGAACCAAACCGCTACTTTATAAGTAAACATTTAAAAGCTTATTATATTTTATTTACTTCAAAAATAAAAATTTAATTAGATATTTCTTGATAAAACCAGGCAGGATTTTTATATCTGCAAGAACCGAGATAAAGTTCTATAAAAAATAGCACAAAACAGAAGTTCATGGGTACTTAATTATAAAGGAAAATCATTGCTGTTTCAAATTAATAAAACTGTACATTATTTGTTCATTTCGCCTTGATTGTAGAGCCTACACGTAAATACATGTTGATAAATACATGACAAATATACGTAAATACACGTTAATACATATTGATAGGCAAAATATTGTTCACATATTAACGTAAAGGGAAATACGGGTATCTCACCTACAACTGACATTTCCTTCATACTTTCACAGTTTAATGCTTTGAAGGTATACATTGAAATATTGAAAAGAAAAAGGGGGATCACCGATGTTATAAGAGAAATAAAGACACTGAAAGGTCGCGTACTTCTGTTATAGAAACATTGGGAAAACCAAGAAATTTCAATCAAAATGCAAAATTTACACATAATCATAATGGACAATTGCCTCATTTTTCCCTGTTTGAAGAACACGTAATACGAAATGTTTTAAGCAAATAAAAAATATATGTCACCGTATCAATAAGAGAATTATACAATCTTTTTGACAAAATCCGATTGACTCAATGGATAAATGGTGAAAACAGTGTAATATGATTATAATGGGCAATATATCAACACAACCCCTTCTAGGAACAAAATGTAAATGCAGACCATTTCTAGACACGTACCTATTTGCCTTTGAAAAGAATTTATCGATGTAGACGGATTTAGTAGTTATTTATACTGTGTAAACATGGATTCAAACTCAGCAATATTCAATGTAATGCGCATTTCGACAGTTAGATGGCGCAGAAATACCCGCATTTCCCTTTAATCATTTCAGACGTACATTATCAAAATTAACAAATATTTATTGACATGGGTGAAAAGTGTTCAATATGGCTTAATACGACGATGCAGTAGGTTGAACAATAGAAATGAATATTTTTGCAACTTATCAACTAGCACTCCTTGGTGTCGATCAGCTCAGCTGATCAGAGCGATATTTTGGTAATCACAAGGTCCAGCATTGGAATCTTGGCAAATCCTGGAAAGCATGGGACTGCCCACCACTCCAATTGCCTCAATTAGGGTAAAGTATGAAAAAAAATTTCTGTTACGGAATTCGAAAGCATTTTCCATTTTGACATATGGCCATTACTTTAAATAACTTTTTGTTTTGATTTATTGCAGTGTAAAACCTATGCCAAGAAATACGTCACAGCTTAGAGGCATAACAGTCGACAGCGCATCCAAATATGCATCGAAGTATGTCGAGTTATCTAATAGCGAAGCCTTCTCAAAGCAATACCAGAACTTGGTAGCTAAGCACATGAAAGTACATAAAGTACAGAGTAGACATTGCGGGAACAAGACAAACGTTCCTACTCCCGAAAATTTTTTCCGGCTTCGAAAAACCATTGTCAATCCGTTTAACTACACGATATTGACACAGCCTGGTGATAATTTTTGCAAAAATAATACATTTTTGGTCGTCTTTGTTTTGACACACCATGCACATATAGACAAAAGAAATACTATTCGCAACACTTGGGGTTATTATTCATTGAGGAGAAATGGAACACGAAAGTCAAATATCCGTCAAGTTTTTGTATTTGGTATTCATCATCAGGAAAGTATGAATAAGCAAGTTGAGAAAGAACATCAACTATATGGCGATGTCTTGCAGGCAAATATCAATGAAAACTATCGCAATCTTCCATATAAATCAAGATTGGTACTGCTGTGGATAACTAAATCTTGTCAGGCAGCTAAATATGTACTGAAAGTCGACGATGACATTGTACCAAATATACCAAAAATATACAAGATGCTGCAGACTACACGGGGAGCTACACGTAGCGTTCAAGGACATTGCAACACAGGCTCAACAGTAATTCGCTACAGTAAAAGTAAATTTTTCGCAACCTGTAATGAGTATCCATTCGACACGTATCCAGTGTACTTAAATGGACCGGTTTATATTATGACAGCAGATATTGTGCAGGATATCTTTGATGTTGCCTTATATCTTCCGAGTTTCTATATTGATGATGTTTATATAACGGGATTCCTTACTTTATCTTCTAATGTGACAATGGTTTGTGCAGGAGGCTATGCAATGAAACCCATTGCGCAAAAGAACCCTAGCATGTCCATTAATAAACAATTCATGTTTACAGCTACATCCAAAAACGATACAATTAAAACTTGGAATCTTGTGGAACAAATGGCAAATAATATACTGATACCGGAACAGTAATATAACAATAAATGAAGCATAATGGCCGAACCACGCCACCGTGAACGTACCGTAACAAAGCTATAACAGCAGAATCACACGACTGTATGAATTCGTTCTAGCACCACCACAACAGGAGAAATACACGAGCGCATGATCTAATATTAGCACTACCACAATGGGAGAACTACACGAGAGTGTAGACACATTCGAACAATATGTTCCCCTGACCCCATTCAACAAGCAAGCACAGCAACCACAGCAAAACCACGCGTTTGTGTGAACTCAGGATTATATACTACATCTCTTAACCGCTATCGCCACAGTAATAATGCATAGCAATATGACTAATTACACAGTTGGTGTTTAGAACAAAATGCACAAGATCTCTGCGTTTCAACTGCAAACTGTAAAAATGAAAGAAATGGTAGAGATATGTCATAGAGATATTAATTAATTTTGGAAGTTTTGAAAATACCATCGTTTGCTCTTTCCAAGGTTCTCAAAATAGTATATCGGTTCTTAAAACATGATAGAATATGCGTATCAAAAAATTTGAAAATTTAGAAGAAATCTCTCTATTATTTCCTTCTTATTTTGTCAGACTAATTGGGAGTCATTTGGTTTGCTTGCTTTTTCTATAAAGGAATTATGTATGTAGAAACACTTTCGTACTTACAGTTTAGCCGAAAGCTATTGCCTTGAAATAAACGTATAAAAGCTATGTAAAATTAATAAACTTTTATTTTACTAGAAACATATTCATCAAAGGTTTATACAAGAGGTATATTAATATGTAAAAAAATTTTATAAGCTCAAACGGAGGATCAATACAGTTTCTATTTTAAAAAAACTGGAATTTTATGTCTGCTTCTCGTCATGTCTTTATTTCTTATTTCTTTTATTATTTTTTTCAAATATATTTCCAGTCGAAATGTCACCTCCAAGACACAAAAGTAAAATACACTTTTGGACTGAATTTCTAATGAAACACAGATACGGTCTAGAACATATTATTATCGTTCAATGTCTCATCCGTGAATCTCTCAGCAGATATGAAATACCTTAGCATAAATGTCTCTTTCGGGAGAGGAGACCAAGCAGAACAAAAATAATAAGTTTGGTTTCAACGGCTGGGGCTAAGTAAACCTTTGCTTGATGAAAACTGATTTAATAACTCTGTTATCGCATAAGCAACCTTAATATGTTACTGAAATACAAGGTCTTCGAGTCATACCTGATTAGTCAGGACATAATTGAAAAGTCTGAGAAATATCATTAGAAAATAAAGGCATTTTACTAACTGTTTTCCAGCAGTAAAATGACAAAGTCTTCGATATTAAGGTGCAAAGCTTACCAGGTGCTAAACTCTTCATCAATTCAACCTTTTTTACATCGGAAACGAAACTGGCTGCAACCATAATATATTTAGAAATTACATAAGCATGTTATTATTTACCTTATTTTTTTGCATGACAATGTTGCTAACTTTGGCTCAGAATTAAATTATATAACACAAACACAAATATTATTCCACAAAACGAGACACAGGTTTGGGAATTCAGCTTGATCCATTTGGTTTTATTTTGGACATTGAATGATTGTGGATCCCTTTTCCCTTAACAAAGTCAAAGAAAGGTACACGTTTAATAAAATGAAACGAAGGAAATAGCATGGGAAACTTCACATGCTTGCAGGAGGGGGGCTCAGAAAAATCATTTTACATATAAAATCTTACATTTTAAAGTTATGAAATTGAATTGAATTCAAAGCACAGATCCAATATATGAAGAGGAATTACCAAAATATTTGATGCCCAAAACGATTTTGAATTTAAATAATTTAACCTTTAGCAGTGATTTTCTTGATTGCATTAAACGTCTTTATATCTTTTACATAATACTGATTTAAATACCTTCAGCCACAAATAGCAGTCACGTGTAAAACAACTGGAAGTATTATCAAAATGAGTTCGAAAGGCAATCTCTTACTTGAACTCTTTTCTCTATGATCAAATCAAGCTAGCTCGCGAAAGGAAGCATTACTGGGAACATATATCAGGCACATCGTCTAGTTAAGATAATATCATAGCAGAAAATTTAAAGGCTTACTGTGCAACATCCAGCTGGTAAAATTTATAATAAATTTATCGTAAAAATCATCATGCACCTGTATTTGCTCAGCTAGCTACGGAAAGAAACAGAAATAATTAGCGAACTTTATCTAAGGAACTTAAAAAGGAACTAGTATTATTCTCTGTGTGGGATTTCTTTCCTGACCTTATAAACAAAAGATTAGAATTGGTTGTTTGGCTTGTGTACAGAATGGAGGGTCACACTCCAAAGGGATTTGTCAATATACAAAATTGGAGATCGTTATGTCTCTTGAGTTTTGAAACCAGAATACTCCTACAGAATTTCCTCAAAAAAGCTGTAGTCTCTGACAGGAAATTAGAACACATTTACAATATATCATCAATATCACTGAGTAACTAAACGGAACAAGAAGATTATAGTCTAGTATCGAAATTTGAACGCCAACCATTAATACAAAAGAGCAGCCATTACTACAAGACCATGTTAACTGAATCCGATTAACTGAATGAGATAGATCTAAACGACAAAAATCCTACTCGCCAACATCTGACAGTTGGCGAGTAGCAACTTTTGAAATTATGCAATTAGCAACTTTTGGAATACTTGACGTTACAATGAACACTTTTAGAGTCTAAACATGCTCCTCAAAATATTATAATGGGAAAAACATAATGTATTACACAAACATTTAAAACGTGCATTGACAACGTCAACAAATATCATTTTACAATAGGTGAAGAGTTATTTTTCAGAATGGCAATACACGACGACCCAGTAGATCTGGAATAGAAATAGATGTATTTTCTACAAGTTCTTTAATTGTTGTTTGACTGATGCAATTATTTTCTGGTGGATATAACCATTTGAAAACCTGAGTAAAACTGCTATTATTTTATTGTATTATGATAAAGCAAATAAAAGTGAAGGTATGTTTTGTATCTTTCTTATTAATATGTCTATTTATTGATGTGTACTTGTTCAGTTTTTGAGACTGCTGCTTAGTCGATTAACTAATTTGATGGGATCTTGAATACAGTGTGATCTTACATTTCTGTACGTTAAAATTATTCAGTTGCTGAAATAATCACCACTATCCTCCCCTCCGGCACCGCCCCTCTAACGCTCCCCATGCTACCTCCACATCTCAACCCTTATCCCCCAAATCACTTTCATATGATAAAATGAACCCCTTCACTGCGCCTTTACAAGCAAAGCAGTAAAACATTCTGAACAATGTTGGGAAGAACGAGCCTTGCTTCTTGTTACAATTATACTATATCGTTGAATTTCAACTCTTTGGAAATATTAAAAGCGGAGACTTTTTCGCTCTCTAAGAGTGTTCTACTTTCTTGCTATATATGCCAATCGATGGCCAAAGAACTCAGTTTTGTTTGTCTGATTGGTGATTTAACTCACTGTATTCGCTGAGATACGCCAATGGAATGAACGTCAATATTCCGTTTACAACACCGATTAGCTGTGATTTTAGGAAATCAGACCAACTCACTTACAAGTTGTGTCGATTTTTCTAGAATCACATTTCGATTATTACTATAACAGAACATTTACATAGCCCCTAACATAAATCTCAGAGATTAAAATAAAAGACGTTGATTTAAACTAAAAGACTAACGTTACAATAGGCATCAATCCAGAAAAATAAATTTATATCAGACAGAACTTATAAAAGAGTCACGACTTGTGGTTGTTTTTTGTTCATCTGTTACTGCAAACAGGTAAAGTAATGTTCAGCCAACTATAAGTTTTATCATTTCTATTTAATCTTTACAATTCAATCCTGGTCAGCTTCTTTCATCTATCAACAGCCTCAAAGGAAGTGGTTGGAATTATGTCTAATTTCTGATTCAGTAAAAATATTGAAAGGCTGTCGTCCAGGGAGAAGGCAGGATTCATGAATTCGTGCAAATAAGAAATAGGCAAATCAAAATGATGCTGTTTTTATTTACTTTGATATATAGAAGTCCCCATTGCAAAACAAGCTACATAATCTTGAAAATCTTGCGTCTCGATGCACATGTACACTGGTTTACATTTTTGTGCCAGCCATCAAATGCGTATGGTAGTTTTTTTAAGCAGTAATACAAATGTAAAAGAATAACAGCTATTGTTACCCCACGGTAAAGTAACACAGTGAACAGAGGCTGTATACAGTGTCTCCTGTCTGTTCGTTATTATAAAGGTTAATGCTTCAGAAAACACACAGAATTGGTGCATGTGTGGCGTGTTTTGAGACAGTGAATTTAATGCCTACAAAAAGTTCTTAAGCCCTTATTTTATTTATGGCGTGGCTTTAGTAGAGGCCTTAGTGTGTGATGGAGTTATCATAAAACAATTAAATTTCAAGTTGTGTTGCTTAAAATCTATATCAGAATATGGCTTGTCACTTGATATGGAAGAACAATATCAGGTAAAGAAATCAGGTAAGACATTTCTATATTTTCTTTTCACACACTTGACACTTGCTTAATGTTATTTTATTGTAATTTTAGAAGCAGACAATAAGACTGTAATATACGGAAGGAGGCATGAGGGTTTGTCTTCTCGAAACGGTGAAGACCAACCTTATATCCGTGTATCACACTGCTGTCGTTTTCATTTTGTTCAAAAAGCCACAGAGATCCTTATAATTCTAGATTTTCCAAGTTTTTAAGGAGACTGCATGGCGTGATATGGTGTTTGAAACTTGAATCTTTAAGTGACTTCTGCATATTAAGATATCAAATGCCTCTAGGCATAGCATAGGTAATGTTAGGGCAAGATCAAAATAATAACGTGCAGGTACCCACCATGATAGGCCATCCATATACTAGATCATAAGAAACGGATCTTAGGTTTTGAATTACACAAGCAAATGATGAGTGGATAGACGGACAAACAACACTCAGATCTAAAAGCCTGAAGCCCTCCTTGGCTAATTACTTTCTTCCTGTGTGAAAGAAAGAGACAGAAGGTGCACATCGTGGCGGTGCTCGTTGTTGAATCTGGAATGTGCATCTGTGCTTTGTTCTCTCGCAGAAATTGATCTGTTGTAATTCGTTGAAAAAAAAAATTTTAAAGACCTCGCTTCGCAGAAGTTATCTTTAAAAACATTCACTTCAGGTTATGATAGATTTCCTCTTTTAGGTGGCGCAAGGAAGCGCACGCGCATTAGTTGTTCTCTCCGTACGTATTTTTTTAAACTGAAAAAAATTGTAGAACTAACTGACATATTCAATTGGGACTGATTCGTTACTGGACCCCTTTGAATTATTTTCCTTTGCTGCAACTGCGTCTATATATCAAAACTTAATTATATCTTATTTCTTGATCAATACAGGTATTGGATTTCTTACCTTAAAAAGATAAGGAGATAAAAAGAAATGCTTGAGGTTAACTAAAGTTCAACCAAAAGTCATTTCAATATATGTACTAAGCAAAATATTGTACTTGTCAAAACATTATGTTTCACATATTAAATGTAGACGTTTATTTCTTGTCAAAATGAATAGCAAATATAAAATTTCATTATTGGATATTAAGATGAGTAAATGAAATGGATATCCTCAACTTTTTGTCTACACAGAACAAATCATTTTATTCTAGATATATCTTTTTGAAAGCAACTTGTGTTATATGTTGTTGTTTCAGTATAACACCTAAGCCAAGAGCCGGGACACAGCGGATAGACATATCAGTTAGGAATAAATCCAACGCCTTTGCTCAATATGCATGGAAGTTTATCGAATTATCTAATAGCGAAGAGTTTTCTAAGCAATATCGTAGCCTAGTAACTAAGCACATGCTAGTGTCTCAAGCTAACAGCACACATTGCGAGAACAAAGTAAACATTCAGACTCCCGAAAATTTCTTCAAGCTTCGAAAAAACGTTGTCAATCCATTTAACTACACGATATTGGCAGAACCTGATGGCACTTTTTGCAAAAATAATACGTTTTTGATCGTCTTTGTTTTAACATATCATACACATATAGATATGAGAATGGCTATTCGTAATACTTGGGGTCATTATTCATTATTGAGAAATGGAACGCGAAAGTCAAATATAAGACAAATTTTTGTATTTGATGTTCATGAAAATGAAACTCTGAATAAACAGGTAAGAAAAGAACATCAACTATATGGCGATGTCGTACAGGCAAATTTCAACGAAAATTATCGTAATCTTCCATATAAATCGAGATTAGCACTAAAATGGATAGGAACGTCTTGCCAGACAGCTAAATATATACTGAAAGTCGACGATGACATTGTACCAAATAGACCAAAAATATACCATCTGTTAAAAAGTGCACATCTCCCTGCTCGTAGCATTCACGGTCGTTGCAACAAACAAACGAAAGTAGTTCGCAAAATGGAACATAAACTTTTCACAACGTGTAATGAGTATCCCTTCGACAACTATCCAATATACTTAGTTGGACCAGCTTATATTATGACACGGGATATTGTGCAGGATCTCTTTGATGTTGCTTTATATCTACCGAATTTCTTCATTGATGATGTTTATATAACAGGGTTTCTTACTTTATCGTCTAATGTAACAGTGCATTGTGCGAGTGGTTATGGAATGAAACGCATACAGGAAAATGATTCTAACAAGTCTAATAATAAACAGTTTATGTTTCCAGTGACATCCACAAATGATATACTAAAAACATGGGATACTGTTGCAAAAATTACAAAGACTATACTGATACCGGATCGGTAATATCTCAAATATATTAATAGCAGAACCACGCGGGCGTGTAAACTTCTATGAATAATGCCACCACAGCAGAAAACACACGAGCGCGTGAACTCATACGAAAACCAATGCCATCTCGCATCCACACCGTGGTTTGGAAACATACAAAATCGCTGCTACCGCCTACTGCATCCACAGCACGAGCCTGAAAGACTTAAAGAAGGTTTTAGCAGGACCCGAAACGCAAGTGTTGATATATTTTGGTATAGATTCTCATAATAAAATTGAAAAGTACTAATATTGCCAGGAACATTTTACCAGCAGATACTGTAAGCTCATTTGATTTCAAACGGTGCTGCCGACACACATAAGATAGCTGTTACTCTTCGTCGGATTGGCAGGATGATATATTTATTGGTGATCAGGTTGTGTTGAACTTGAAAAACTTTCAATAAAGACGTTTGCGTATCTGGGTATACTGTCTTGTAAGATACGGCTTTTATAAGCATCAGTAAAATCACGAGAGATATGCGGACTATTTCGAAGTGCTCCAGAACTTTAGTCTGTGAAATTAAATCGAGGACTTACTCACTGCTGTCTGATAACAGTCTTATTACACAGGAAGCCCCAAAACAGCAATTGCCAGTGAAGGTTTTGTTTGAAATTCAAGATATAGCGATTATTGTCAAGGAGTTTGACAACATAAAATAAGACAACTATATAAAAAACAGAAAACGTAGTTTGAATTAAATCCGCTGTTCACCGTATTTTGATCAAGAAAGATCTAAGTCATGATATAAAATCTACATGCAAAGGATACAAGATGAGCAATACAAAACGGCTTCCCGACAGTTGTAATTTAGCGTTGTAAATTTAAGGCTTCGAAAATTGAGTAAAGCTTGCTTTTAGTTTTCACTGTGTAAGGTAAAATAAAAATGAAGGTTGCATATTAATCAAAGCTTTGACAATAGTCTTTAAATTAATGGTGTTTGATTACCTAACTTAGTTGTCAACCAACTATTTTCAGTGGATCATGAGTACTAAATGGTCTGGCATTTATGTACTGTAAGAGATCCAGTTAGATATGTACCTTCCAAAACGCCCTTAAATGATCAAACTCCCCCCACAAGCACGTCCTCACTCTCACCCTAGCCCACTCTAAGCCCATCCATCGCCCTCCGACTCCACCGCTCCATCATTCTAACCCACCCACACGTCCACAATCTCACCCTCATCAACTCTCAACCAACCCATCCCCTCCCGGGGCCCCGCTACATCATTCTAACCCACCCGCACGTCCTGAATCTCACCCTCATCCACTCTAAGCCCACCCCTCGCCCTCTGAAGCCCTGTTACATCATTCTAACCCATCGGCACGTCCTGACTCTCACCCTCACCCACTCTAAGCCCACCCATCGCCCTCCGAAGCCCCGCTACATCATTCTAACCCACCCGCACGTCCTGACTCTCACCCTCACCCACTCTAAGCCCACCCATCGCCCTCCAAAGAACCTTCACATCATTCTAACCCACCGGCACGTCCTGATTCTCACCCTCACCCACTCTAAGCCCACCATCGCCCTCCGAAGCCCCGTTACATCATTCTAACCCACCCGCACGTCCTGACTCTCACCCTCACTCACTCTAAGCCCATCCATCGCCCTCCGAAGCCCCGCTACATCATTCTAACCCACCCGCACGTCCTGACTCTCACCCTCACCCACTCTAAGCCCACCCATCGCCCTCCGGAGCCCCGTTACATCATTCTAGCCCACCCGCACGTCCTTACTCTCACCCTCACCCACTCTAAGCCCAACCATCGCCCTCAGAGGCTCCGCTCGATTATTTTAACCCACTATCACACCCACAATCCCACCCTCACCAACTCTCAACAAACCCATCCCCGTCCGAGTCCCCCCGCACCAACCTCCTAACCCACCAAACCCCCGTAGGAATTGTAAATTTCTTCTGTAAAAAAGGAACAATAAGAAATAACCATACCATTCCCACACACCCCTAAATGGCATTTCTGAAAATTTATATCAGCCCTAATATATATCTTAAAATGCTTTACAAATTAAATTAGCATAAATATATTGCATATAAGGATTTCATTTATAGATTTTAATAAGAGTAAAATGAATTAAAGTTTTCAAAATTAAGGAATAACGTCACGAAAATTTCATTATTTTTGTGTCCAAGAATTAAACTACAAAATTCAAACCTCAAGAATAAAGAAAAGCAATAACTTCTTCTATTTAAAGAAAGATTTAAATAATCACTTAATTTTTATTCTGAAGTAAATGTCAAGAACGATTAATTTGTATAATAATATTGCTTATTATATGCCTATAAACATTCGTGAGTTCTTACCCAGCAAGGCGGCAGGCTTTTCTACAATGTGCATTGTAAGAATATCTTCGCGTGACCGGTATCAATGGCATATTAGATTGTGTCTTGATAGCGCGTTGATATACACGGCAATAAAACTGGGGCAATATCAAGATAAGACGCACAAATATTTGTTATGCCTTTTCTTTTGGCTACCATTTTAACATGTTTTTAGCGATTTAGTTACGCCATAAGAAACCACAAAAGACTTGTGCATATGTGGCGTTGTGTAGGTATTATGAGGAAGTATATTAAGTATAAAGATTTGTTAAACCTTCTTTTTTTTAAAGTAGAGTTAGAAATCAACGAAGAAGAGCCTTGAAACGACAGAACGTCACCGTAGATAAATCTGAAACTGCTGAAATCTGGTTCAAGTTGTGGTATTTCCAAAACACATTAGGATTAAATAATTGATGTAGAAAAGCCAAAAGCGGTAGTGAATATGAAGAGTAAAGGGTTTACCTTTTTAACTTTAGCTTGCGTAGTTTCCGGATATTTATTGATTTCAAATGTTAAACTTCCCGCAGAAATCAGGTAAGACTTTTGTAGTTTCCCTTTATTTTAAACTTACTTTATGGTATTTCAATGTAATATAAGAAGAAAGGCGTTGAAAAAATAAGACACCTGTAAGTGTATATGATATTTTATTGCATTTTGTCCCAAAAGCAACCTAAATCCTGAAAATGCTGATTTTCTCAGTTTATGTTTTCCAAGTTTCAACACAGGTTTACTCGAAAAATTGAACAATGTTATAATTTTGGAAATACCACCCTGTATTCATAAGTTATATCTTGGGCTGTTTTGTGCCTGCTTGCTCGGTTAGATTTGGAGCAAAGCCCTAAGAAGTTATTGTGTAATGAGAAAGCTTTTGTGTTTTTTTTTCAATTTTGTCAATTTTTTTCTCCCCTTCCGTTGTTTTCCGCAAACCCCTATCGAAAAGGTGAAGGCTTGAAATTTAAAACCTGACACACATATGGTGGACTAAGAGAGCTGAATCAACCAGAAACAGTGTTGCTGATACACCATTTAGAATGGAATACCGTAGTAAAACATTTCTTAAAGGATTAAATCTAAAGATTTAGAGCAAGTGGTATGATGAGATCACGTGCAATAAATACTGCGGTCTCGTTACTTGTTATATAAAAACATTCAGGGAGAAAGATGCTTGGAATATAGTGAGAGGTATAAGGGCTAAGGAAGGTGTACATTGCAGAAGTGTTTGCAGCAATTATTCCTTTCTTATTAGTGTCTCGTGAAAACACCAACGGGAAAGCATCAAACTGTCATTTTTTCATATATGCGCCGAGGTAACGCTTTGTATGAGTTTTCAATCGTTTTACATGACGTTGTGCATGTACTCTAATTTATTTGTTAATATGCTTCTGGTAAAGTGGTTTTTGAATTTTTTAGCTTTGTTACTAACTCTACCCAACATAGTAGATTGAAACATTTTGTACATTTTCGAATCTAGTTCGAATTCGCTTATTAACATCCGATTCATTTATGCCTAGTTTCCGTATCTTCTGAAACACTGTACTGCTGGTCAAATTGATCGGATCGGTTATCCAAATTATCTTTTATTATTATTATTATTATTATTATTATTATTATTATTATTATTATTATTATTATTATTATTATTATTATTATTATTATTATTATTATTATTATTATTATTAGTATTAGTATTAGTATTAGTATTAGTATTACTATTATTATCGGTTATTTGATTGAAGACATGTATCGGAAATTTGGGTTCGGGCACGATTGTATTGTCACAATGTCTTGATACTTTTATTTTACTACATGGCTGATATCTGCAAATATTTTGCAACAACTGCTATGATAAACTGTAGTGTGATAAAGATTAGTTAAATCCAGTGATTATTCAGTGCTTGCATTCAAGCGTTCAACCATATTTGTCGTTTCAATCACTTTACGCTGGTGTCTCGTCGTTTCTCTTGGATTTTGCATGTTATTAAACTGGAAGATTTATACAATTCCCTTGAACCAAACTGCCACTATATAAGTAAACATTTAAAAGTTTATTTTATTTTATTTACTTCAAAAATAAAAATTTAATTAAATATGTCTTGATAAAACCAGGCAGGATTTTTTCATATCTGCAAGAACCGAGATAAAGCTCTATAAAAATAGCACAAAACCGAAGTTAGAGGTTCATGGGTACTTAATTATAAAGGAAAACCATTGCGGTTTCAAATTAATAAAACTATACATTATTTGTTCATTTCGCCTTGACTCTCTGCGGCGTCGCAGTTTTGGCGATTTTAGAGCCTACACGTAAATACATGATGATAAATACATAAAAAGTAAACGTAAATACACGTTAATACATAATGATATGCAAAATGTAATGTTCACATATTAACGTAAAGGGAAATACGGGTATCTCACCTACAATTGACATTTCCTTCATACTTACACTTTAATGCTTTGAGGGTATACATTCAAAAATTGAAAAGAAAAAGGGGGCTCACTGATGTTATAAGAGAAATAAAGACACTGAAGGGTACTTTTACTATAGAAACCATTGGGAAAACCAAGAAATTTCAATCAAAATGCAAAATTCACACATAATCACAATGGACAATCGCCTCATTTTTTCCCTGTTTGAAGAACACGTCATACGAAATGTTTTAAGCAAATAAAAATATATGTCACCGTATCAATAAGAGAATTATACAACCTTTTTGACAAAATCCCATTGACTCAATGGATAAATGGTGAATGTAAGTTGTAATATGATTTTAATGGGCAATATATCAACACAAGCCCTTCTAGAAACAAAATATAAATACAGACCATTTCTGAACACGAACCTATTTGCCTTTGAAAAGGCTTTTTCTATCTAGACGGATTTAGTAGTTATTTATACTGTGTAAGCATGGATTCAAACTCAGCAATATTCAATGTAATGCGCATTTCTATGGCGAAGAGATACCCGCATTTCCCTTTAATCATTTCAGACGTATATTATCAAAGTTAACAAATATTTATTGACATGGGTGAAAAGTGTTCAGTATTGCTTTATACGACGATGCAGTAAGTTGAACAATAGAAATGAATATTTTTGCAACTTATCAAGTAGCACTCCTTGGTGTTGATCAGCTCAACTGATCAGAGCGATATTTTGGTAATCACAAGGTCCAGCATTTAAATCCTGGCAAATCCTGGAAAGCATGGGACTGCCCACCACTCCAATTGCCTCAATAAGGGTAAAGCTATGAGAAAACTTTTCTGTTACGGAATTCGAAAGCATTTCCCATTTTGACATATGGCCATTACTTTAAATAACTTTTTGTTTTGATTTATTGCAGTGTAAAACCTATGCCAAGAAATACGTCACAGCTTAGAGGCATAACAGTCGACAGCGCATCCAACACCCTGGCCAAATATGCATCGAAGTATGTCGAGTTATCTAATAGCGAAGCCTTCTCAAAGCAATACCAGAACTTGGTAGCTAGGCACATGAAAGTACCTAAAGTACAGAGTAGACATTGCGGGAACAAGGCAAAAGTTCCCACTCCCGAAAATTTTTTCCGGCTTCGAAAAACCATTGTCAATCCGTTTAACTACACGATATTGACACAGCCTGGTGATAATTTTTGCAAAAATAATACATTTTTGGTCGTCTTTGTTTTGACACACCATGCACATATAGACAGAAGAAATACTATTCGTAACACTTGGGGTTATTATTCATTGAGGAGAAATGGAACACGAAAGTCAAATATCCGACAAATTTTTGTATTTGGTACTCATCATCAGGAAAGTATGATTAAGCAAGTTTTAAAAGAACATCAACTATATGGCGATGTCTTACAGGCAAATATCAAAGAAAACTATCGCAATCTTCCATATAAATCAAGACTGGTACTGCAGTGGATAACTAAATCTTGTCAGGCAGCTAAATATGTACTGAAAGTCGACGATGACATTGTACCAAATATACCAAAAATATACAAGATGCTGCAGACTACACGGGGAGCTACACGTAGCGTTCAAGGACATTGCAACACAGGCTCAACAGTAATTCGCTACAGTAAAAGTAAATTTTTCGCAACCTGTAGTGAGTATCCATTCGACACGTATCCAATGTACTTAAATGGACCGGTTTATATTATGACAGCAGATATTGTGCAGGATCTCTTTGATGCTGCCTTATATCTTCCGAATTTCTATATTGATGATGTTTATATAACGGGATTCCTTACTTTATGTTCTAATGTGACAATGGTTTGTGCAGAAGGCTATGCAATGAAACCCATAGAGCAAAAGAACCCTAGCATGTCCATTAATAAACAATTCATGTTTACAGCTACATCCAAAAACGATACAATTAAAACTTGGAATTTTGTGGAACAAATGTCAAAGGATATACTGATACCGGAAGAGTAATATAACAATAAATGAAGGATAATGGCCGAACCACGCCACCGTGAACGTACCGTAACAAAACTATAACAGCAGAATCACGCGACTGTATGAATTCGGTCTAGCACCAACGCAATAGGAGAAATACACTAGCGCATGATCTAATATTAGCACAACCACCATAGAACTACACGAGCGTGTAGACAAATTCGAACACTATTCTCCCCCGACCCCACTCAAATAGCATGCACAGCAACCACAGCAAAACCATACGATTGTGTGAACTCAGGATTATATACTACATCTCTTAACCGCTATCACCACAGTAATAATGCAGAGCAATATGACTAATTACACTGTTAGTATTTAGAACAAAATGCACAAGATCTCTGCGTTTCAACTGCAAACTGTAAAAATGAAAGAAATGATAGAGATATGACATAGAGATATTAATTAATTTTGGAAGTTTTGAAAATACCATCGTTTGCTCTTTCCAAGGTTCTCAAAATAGTATATCGGTTCTTAAAGCATGATAGCCTATGTGTATAAAAAAATTGAAAATTTAGAAGAAATCTCTCAATTATTTCCTTCTTATTTTGTCAGACTAATTGGGAGTCATTTTGTTTGTTTGCTTTTTCTATAAAGGAAATATGTATGTAGAAATACTTTCGTACTTACAGTTATGCCGTAAACTATTGCCTTGAAATAAACGTATAAAAGCTAGGTAAAATTAATATAATTCTATTTTACTAGAAACATATTCATCAAAGGCTTATACAAGAGGTATATTAAGAGGTATGTAAAAAAATTTATAAGCTCAAACGGTGGATCAATACAGTTCCTATTTTTAAAAACTAGAATTTTATGTCTGTTTCTCGTCATGTCTTTATTTCTTATTTCTTTTATGTATTATTTTTCCAAATACATTTCCAATCGAAATGACACCTCCAAGACACAAAAGTAAAATGCACTACTGGACCGAATCTCTAATGAAACACAGATACGGTGTAGAACATATTTTCACCGTTCAATGTCTCATCCGTGAATCTCTCAGAAGAAATGAAACACCGTAGCATAAATGTCTCTTTCGGGAGAGCAGACCAAGCAGAACAACAATAATAAGTTTGGTTTCAACGACTGGGGCCAAGTAAACCTTTGCTTGATGAAAATTGATTTAATAACCCTGTTATCGCATAAGCAAGCTTAATATGTGACTGAAATACAAGGTCTTCGAGTCATGCCTGATTAGTCAGGATATAATTGGAAAGTCTGAAAAATATCATTAGGAAATAAAGGCATTTTACTAGCTATTTTACAGCAGTAAAATGACAAAGTTTTCGATATTAAGGTGCAAAGCTTACCGGGTGCTAAACTCTTCATCAATTCAACCTTTTTTACATCGCAAACGAAACTGGCTGCAACCATAATATATTTAGAAATTACATAAGCATGTTATTATTTACCTTATTTTTGCATGACAATATTGCTAACTTTGGCTCAGAATTAAATTATGTAACACAAACACAGATATTTCTCCACAAAACGAGACGCAGGTTTGGGAATTCAGCTTGCTCAATTTGGTTTTATTTTGACATTGAATGACTGTGGATTCCTTTTCCCTTAATGAAGTCAAAGAAAGGTACAAGTTTAATAAAAATGAAACGAAGAAAATAGGATGGGAAACTGCACACACTTGCAGGGTGCTCAGAAAAATCATTTTACATATAAAATCTTACGTTTCAAAGTTATGAAATTGAATTGAATTCAAAGTACAGATCCAATATATGAATATATAATATATGAAATCTTTACATCTTTTACATAATACTGGTTTAAATAACTTCAGCCACAAATAGCATTCACGTGTGAAACAACTGGAAGTATTATCACAATGTGTTCGAAAGGCAATCTGTTACTTGAACTCTTTTATCTATGATCAAATCAAGCTAGCTCGCGAAAGGAAGCATTACTGGGAACATATATCAGGCACATGGTCTAGTTAGGGTAATATCATAGCAGAAAATTTAATGGCTTACTGTGCAACATCCAGCTAGTAAAATTTATAATAAATTTATCGTAAAAATCATCATACATCTGTATTTACTCAGCTAGCTAAGGAAAGAAACAGAAATAATTGGCGAAGTTTACCTAGGAACTTACAAAGGAATTAGTATTATTTTATGGGTGGGATTTCTTTCCTGACCTTATAAACAAAATATTGGAATTGATCGTTTGGCTTGTGTACAGAATGGAGGGTCATACTTCAAAGGGATTTGTCAATATACAAAATTGGAGATCGTTATGTCTCTTGAGTTTTGACACCAGAATTCCCCTACAGAATTTTCTCAAAAATAGCTGTAGTCTCTGACAAAAAGCAAAGAAAATGGGTTGCATAGGAACACATTTACAATATATCATCAATATCACTGAGTAACTAAACGGAACAAGAAGATTATAGTCTTGTACCGAAAGCCATTAATACAAGAGCATGTTAACGGAATCCGATTAACTGAACGACAAAAATCCTACTCGCCAACATCTGACAGTCAATAGCACAGTATATGCAATTAGCATAACTTTTGAAATACTTGACGTTACAATGACAACTTTTAGAGTCTAAACATGCTACTCAAAATATTATAATGGGCAAAACATAATGTATTACACAAACATTTAAAACGTGCATTGACAACGTCAACAAATATCATTTTAAAATAGGTGAAGAGTTATTTTTCAAAATGGCAATACACGACGACCCAGTAGATCTGCAATAGAAATAGATGTATTTTCTACAAGTTTTTTAATTGTTGTTTGACTGATGTAATTATATTTTGGTAGATATAACCATTTGAAAACATGAGTAAAACTGCTATTATTTTATAGTGTTATGATAAAGCAAATAAAAGTAAAGGTATGTTTTGGATCTTTCTTATTAATATGTGTGTTTATTTATGCTTGCTTGTTCAGTTTTTGAGACTGCTGTTTAGTCGATTAACTAATTTGATGGGATCTTGAATACAGTGTGATCTTACATTTCTGTACTTTAAAATTATTCAGTTACTGAAATAATCACAACTATCCTCTCCTCCGGTACCGAACCTCCACCGCTCCCCACGCGCTACCCCCACATCTCAACGCTAAGCCCCCAAATCACTTTCATATGATAAAATGAACCCCTTCACTGCGCCTTTACAAGCAGAGCAGTAAAACATTCTGAACAATGTTGGGAAGAACGACCATTGTTTCTTGTTAAAATTATACTATATTGTTGAACTCTTTCGCTTTCTAAGAGTGTTCTACTTTCTTGCTATATTTGCCAAGCGATCTCCGAAGGACTCAGTTTTGTTTCTCTGACTGGTGATTTAACTCACTGTATTCGCTGAGCTACGCCAATGGAATGAACGTCAATATTCAACACCGATTAGCTGTGATTTGAGGAAATCAGACCAACTCACTTACCAGTTGTGTCAATTTTTCTAGAATCACATTTCGATTATTACTATAACATTTGCATAGCCCCTAATCTCAAAGATTAAAATAAAAGACGTTGATTTAAGCTAAAGGACTAACGTTACAATAGGCATCAATTCAGAAAAATAAATTTATATAAGACAGAACTTATAAAAGAGTCGCGACTTGTGGTTGTTTTTTGTTCATCTGATACTGCAAACAGGTAAAGTAGTTATCAGCCAACTATAAGTTTTATCATTTCTATTTAATCTTTACAATTGAATCCTGGTCAGCTTCTTTCAGCTTTCAGCCTCAAAGGAAGTGGTTGGAATTATGTCTAATTTCTGATTCAGTAAAAAATATTGAAAGGCTGTCGTACAGGGAGAAGGCAGGATTCATGAATTCGTGCAAATACGAAATGGGCAAATAAAAGTCATGCTGTTTTATTCACTTTGATATATAGAAGTTCCCATTGCAAAACAAGCTACATAACCTTGAAAATCTTGCGTCTTGATGTACTTGTACACTGGTCTACATTTCTCTTCCAGTCATCAAATGCATATGATGGTTTCTTAAGCGGTAATACAAAAGTACGAGAAAAACAGCTATTGTTACCCCCAAGGTAAGGTAGCACAGTGCACTTAAGTTGTATACAGTGTCTCTTGTCTGTTCGCAATTAAAATCGTTCAATGTTTCAAAGTCACGGGTCCAAAAAACACTTAAAATTGGTGCATATGTAACGTGTTGTAGGACAGTGAACTTAACGCCTACATAAAGTTCTTAAGCCCTTATTTTAATTACAGCGTGGTTTGGTAGGACCCTTAGTATGAAGTGTTCATAAAACAATTAAATTTCAAGTTGCGTTGCTTAAAATCTATATCAGGATATGGCTTCTCACTTGATATGGAACAACAAAAAAGTGGAAGTGAATATAAACATTAAAGTGTTCATGTTTTTTGTTTTAGCCTTTGCTATGCCTGGATATGTGTTGATTTCACACGCACTATCTCGCAAAGGAATCAGGTAAGACATTTTTATATTTTTTCATCACACACTTGAAACTTGCTTAATGTTATTTTATTGTAATTTTAGAAGCAGATAATAAGACTGTACTATACGGAAAGAGCCATGGGAGTTTGTCTTCTCGAAATGGTGAACCTTATATCACACTGCTGTTGTTTTCATTTTATCCGAAGAAGCCAGAGATCCTTAAAATTTTTAGTTTTCCAAGTTTTTAAGGAGATCGCATGGCATGATATGGTGCTTGAAAAATTGAATCGTTATGTGACTTCTGCTTATTAAGATATTAAACCCTCTAGGCACAACATAGGTAAGGTTAGGGCAGAATCAAAGTAATAACGTGCAAGTGCCCACCATGATAGGCCGTCCATATACTAGATCATAAGAAACGGATTATTAGGTTGTGAATTACAACAAGCGATGGATGAGTGGATGGGCAGACGGACAACAACACCTAGATCTAAAACCTTGAATCGGTCCTTGGCTAAAGCCAGGTTGGGGTCTGATTATTTTCTTCCTGTGTGAAAGACAGAGAAAGAAGGTGCACATCGCGTCGGTGCTCGTTGTTGAATCTGGAATGCGCGCCTGTGTTTTGTTCTCTCGTAGAAATTGATCTGTCGTAATTTGGTGGAAAAAAAGATTTTAAAGACTTGGCTTCGTAGAGGTTATCTTCAAAAACGTTTAGTTCAGGTGAATACTATGATCAGAATCAGTTGTCAATAAGTCCAGTTTGTTGTTAGTCATGTATTGTAAATCTGGGTTTGTTACATACGATTAACTGATCACGGAAGATGACGGAAGATATGGTAGATTTTCTCTTTTAGGTGGCGCAAGGAAGGCGCATTGGTTTTTTACTCTGTATATATGTTTATAAACTGACGCATTTGTAGAACTGACTGGCATATTCAATTGGGACTTATTCGTTACTGGACCCCTTTGAATTATTTAATATTTTCCTTTGCTGCAACTGCCGCTATATGTCAAAAATTATTTACTGTGGGTATTTTTTAATTTTGTTTCACATATTAAATGTAGACATTTATTTCTTATCAAAATGAATAACAAATACAAAATGTCGTTATTGGATAATAGGATGAGTAAATGAAATGAATATCTTCAACATTTTGTCTACACAGAACAAATCACTTTATTCCAGATATGTCTTTTTGAAAGCAACGTGAGTTATTTGTTGTTGTTTCAGTGTAACACCTAAGCCAAGAGAGGAGCCACAGCAGATTGACATATCAGTTAGGAATGCATCCAACACCTTGGCTCAATACGCATCGAAGTATGTCGAGCTATCTAACAGCGAAGCCTTTTCTAAACAATATCGTAGCCTAGTAACTAAGCACATGCTGGTGTCTCAAGCTAACAGCACACATTGCGAGAACAAAGTAAACATTCAGACTCCCGAAAATTTCTTCAAGCTTCGAAAAAACATTGTCAATCCATTTAACTACACGATATTGGCAGAACCTGATGGCACTTTTTGCAAAAATAATACGTTTTTGATCGTCTTTGTTTTAACATATCATACACATATAGATATGAGAATGGCTATTCGTAATACTTGGGGTCATTATTCATTATTGAGAAATGGAACACGAAAGTCAAATATAAGACAAATTTTTGTATTTGGTGTTCATGAAAATGAAACTCTGAATAAACAGGTAAGAAAAGAACATAAACTATATGGCGATGTCGTACAGGCAAATTTCAACGAAAACTATCGTAATCTTCCATATAAATCGAGATTAGCACTAAAATGGATAGGAACGTCTTGCCAGACAGCTAAATATATACTGAAAGTCGACGATGACATTGTACCAAATATACCAAAAATATACCATCTGCTACAAAGTACACATCTCCCTGCTCGTAGCATTCACGGTCGTTGCAACAAACAAACGAAAGTAGTTCGCAAAATGGAACATAAACTTTTCACAACGTGTAATGAGTATCCCTTCGACAACTATCCAATATACTTAGTTGGACCAGCTTATATTCTGACACGGGATATTGTGCAGGATCTCTTTGACGTTGCTTTATATCTGCCGAATTTCTTCATTGATGATGTTTATATAACAGGATTTCTTACTTTATCGTCTAATGTAACAGTGCATTGTGCGAGTGGTTATGGAATGAAACGCATACAAGAAAATGATTCTAACAGGTCTAATAATAAACAATTCATGTTTCCAGTAGCATCCGCAAATGATATATTAAAAACATGGACTATTGTTAAAACAATTACAAAGAATATAGTGATACCAGATCGGTAATTTCTCAAGTATAATAGCAGCATCACACGGGAGTGTAAAGTTCTGTGAATAATGCCACCACAACGGAAACACACGAGTGCGTGAATTCCTCTGAAAAACAATGTCACTTCGGATCCACACCGTGGTTTGGAAACATACAAAAACGCTGCTTCGACCTAACGCTTCTACAGCACGAGCCTGAAAGACTTAAAGAAGGATTTAGCACGACCTGAAACCCAAGTGTTGATATATTTTCGTATAGATTTGCCATAACAAAATTGAAAAGTACTAATTAAAAGCATAACATATAATCATCGAGTAATATTTCGTGTATCTGAATTTCAGAAAGATTGATCTTGCTTATTCTTAAACTTATAGGTGAGCAGAAAAAAAGGGAATTATATAAATATAAATAGTAGGTTGAAGACGTAGAACCTGATATCTAGTTTGTAAACTATGTTACATTACATGTAGTGAAACAAACAACTCTTCAATAACATTAGATATAGCAACTATATTGTTTTCGTTAATCTACCTCAAATGCGTTATTGTGATTGAACTATTCTAAATATACTTAAAACAATATTACTTGATTTTAATAATAAATTTTGCGAATTGGAATTGGTTCCCTCGTTTGTATTCAAACTATGTTTAGAACTCCTACCCTTTTTGAATCAGATGTTGTTTTTTATTAGGGTATCTAAAGGTGCCACAATAGTGTTCAAAATAGTGAAGCCTTTGGTAAAAAAAATCCATCACTAGAGGAACGTTTAGATAATAAACTTCCTGTCTTCTTTTTTCTAAGATCATTGACGAAGTAATTGGGTAACAGATGGTGCGACAATTTTAGGACAACAACATTAAACAAACTTTACAATCAGAGCACAAACTAAAAAGGAGCGCTGGAACAGCCCATATCAAGATGCTCGATTAGATTGAGTAATCTACATCATCTGAACTGTCCTTATCTGTCTTTTGGACCCCTCTTCCATATTGTAGATCACGCTATCCATAACAAACACTTAGACACATCTCAAGGTGTTCGTAGAATGTCCACCGATGTATATATCTTACCTGTATAGCACTTACTTCATGCCACTTGGTCGACTCCCAGGTAGCAATGCGCTGTTGTTTGCCGTTTATACCAATGAAAAGTTTTGAAAATTGATCAAAAGTACCACACTATCATTTAAAGATCAAATCAATTCAGACCCACATCTAGAGGCTGGAATACTGAGCATTAAAACTAGGTCTACCCGTTTATATATCTATATATCTCTAAGACCACTGCAATTATTTGTCAGTTGGCTTGTCTCAGTCAGACAGCCACATGCTACAGATGGTCATAAACCATGTAGTAGGGCTTGTGACAAAGCAACGAAGGAACCATGACATAATCATAAGGCGTATTCTGAAAGACCTTTATTGGCTTCCTGTAGCGCAACGTGTTGAGCTCAAGATTCTGTGGATGGTGTTCTAGGCGTTTTATTTATCTGCCTACAATATAGACATAAAATAGATATTTACTTAATGAGAGGGGCTCGTTGCTTTGAGTTCTTGAGCGCTAAAGAAATGACCAAATGAATGAACGAATGAACGAATAATGAACGAATGGATGAATGAATGAATAAATGGATGAATGAATGAGGGCATTTGCTACATTAAGTTGTAGTAACCATTCTTTTTAAATTAGAGATTACATTGAAGAGACTTTGAAACGATGTATATGCTAAATTTATATCGTTCTTTTGAACCAATAACACTAGCACCCAGCCTCTACTAGCAGGAGAATCGAATAGTTACACCAGAATTCAGTATCCAATAACACTGCATCTCAGTATTAACTAAATGCTAACAATAGAAAGCTGTAACCACAAAAAGTAGAATCAAGTATCTAAACCCACCAAAAACCGGCTTCTATTAGCATAAGAATCTAGTATTCATTAACACTTAACCCAAACATTTAACACAAGCTCTACAATAATGAAACCAGAAACACCACAATGAAGTATTCAAAACACTAGAATAAGGTGCCCACAGATACTTGAATAAAGCAAATGCTAAGAATAGAATTTAATGCCTTCAAATACTAGAACCCACGACATCTAGAACCCAAGGTCCATATTACAAACATTAAGTATCAATATACAGTAGAGTACAGATTATACTAATACTAGAATTCAACATTTTTCAATTTATGTATCATTGCGGAACAATTCATTTTGGGTAAATTACAGATCATGGAAACAAAATTGCTGATTTTCGAAATCAGCAAAACCACAAAATCGTGCTTATGAATATTTTTCTTTATTTAATTCTTTCTTCACTACTTAGGAAGCAAATACAAGCTCACTACACTATAAATACAAGACTGCTTGAAGATATTAGTTAATATACACAATAATAACAATAAAAATATGTTTTGATATACGATTTTCAAATCAATAAACCTGTCGAAAACGGTTTACATTATTTGTGTCGAAATTAGCCATTAGTTTAAGCTCACGATAATTATAATTTGCACATATAACGACACAATATGTCAGCTTAACTGTTTGATCTAACGCAAGTACAGATGGCCTTACTTCATTTATCATATAGATATAACAAGCCACAGCTAACAGCTAAAGATAATGATAGAGGATTATACTCGCATTGATTACCCCGGGAGGAAGAGATAACTATAAATATACATTGCAAACTTAGCTTGCGAGACACTGAAACGGTCGGCCGAGGATGAGTCTTGAATCCAGGACCTATGGCTTTCTGAGCAGACGAGGTACCACTACTCCACATATATAATTTTTAAGTTCGCTTCCAATTTTATCACATTTCCTTTCAACAGTCAAACAAATGGTTCAAGCTATCACAACCTGCAGATAAAGAAAAATGCATGCTATTCTTTGATTTCTTGTGATCACGGCTGAACTCTGAAGATGAACAATTCTATTCATATATTAACACCGAGGTTACAAGTTCTATTCATTTGATGTTAAGACGTCACTCTCTTAACACCAGTTTATCTAACCTAAATTAAATTAGTACTCAAATAAAGAAACAGTATTAAAGAAAATTCTCCCTCATGGAATGTATCATATATGCTTTGGGTATAATCTGCATTTTTCTTATTTTTGTTTATCTTCCAAGCCTGGTTTAATTACTGAAGAATAAAAAAGAGCAGTAATTGCAAAATCATGCTTACTAAGAAATTATTCAGCGAGTATATATAGATATAATATGAGATGAGTTTTTTGTTAACCCATGTTAACTTTTTCTATGTTGTTATTGGCCTTGTCTAATTTGTTGTTTTACTGTTATACATTAGACAAGTATCTTACACACAACACAAGAAGGCAACAGATGAATGACAAGTGTTAATGTACTTCGCACACATATTGCTGCATGGTTGCACCGAATAATATTAGAGAACCCTAACCCACCTCATACTTGTTCACATTATAAACATGCCGTATGAAAACAGTTTGTCTAAATATTGTAAAATTGCATGCAATACGAGACTCGTTATGCAAATTCCATGGGACAAACCTGGGGCCTTCACACACATACAAACTGACAAACACGAAAAGAGCCTTGATAAAATTGTCTTTTTAAGCTTTCCGTGTCTTTAATTATTGATTGAAACATAAAGCTTATTCAGGAATGACAAAATACACAAAGATCATCACTTCATCACAATCCTATTACACTCTTGGGTTGTCTCAAGTGCAGCTCCGTCAAAAGAAAATTGATTCTTTTGTTTACTGTAAATATGTTTAGGTCTACACATAAGTGCGACGGTTTAAGAATTCATAGACACAAACAGCTAACATAGTATCTTTACTTTTATCTACAGTATAACTCCAGTAAAGTGTGCCTGCTTTCATGAATGAGGACAGTGTTAGTTTGATGCACAGTAATAATGGTGATATGGATGTTCATTAACATACACATGAATGCATTCATGAACACATACATGAACACATTCATGAACGCACTCATAATCATATTCGAGAAGACATCCATGAACATATTCATGAACACATTCATCAACACATTTATGAAGACCTCAATGAACAAATTCATGAATACAACCATGAACACGATCAGGACGTACAAATACACGTCGAAGTAAGATCAATGTCTTTTCATGGTCAGTACTGGGTAAGGTCACTTTAATTCTTGGACTAGTTGTGTGTATCTAAAATTATTAAAAATATGGCTTAAATGCCTATAGGCAAAGAGGTGCCATGTTCAAAATGAATTCATGCGAGAACATGCCATCCAGAGCTCAAGAAAGCTGTTTTTCTCTAAATGATACAAAGGATATCACAGGACGAAATCTTTTCTGTGATTATTAGTCTAACTTTGATTATTAGATATGAAAAGCCGCGTTAAAAAAAAACAAAATATCAGCCCCTTTCGCATAGCCTAGAAACAGACCCCCTCTAACTGTTCTTATACTTATTTCTATTGAATTGAATATTGTAGTTACATGTCGCACATTAAGCTAACATTCTTCCTTGACAACCAAATAGTTCACACTTATTCATAGGGTTTTGTAAAATAACAAGTAGTTTGAGTTACAAAAAAACAAACACGCAAATGAATGCAATATAGTAACAGCAAAGCATTGTCGCTCATGTAACCAGATTAACAATTTATTCTTATTGTAAAACGTTGCACTACGTCAACGTTAGAATAGACGAATAATTTTTCAATTTATGGATAAAGAATTATAACAGATTTAAAATATCCTGTAAAAATTTGGATTCATTTTTATTTTGTGTTTGTTCAACTGCGTGTCTGCTGAGATGAAAATAAACGAACTTAAAAACTGGGCAGCAGCGGTACAATAAGGCTGACTTACGGCTCTGTATGATCCAGCGCAAGGCGATTTATTCATGGCCTACATCCCGGCCGAATTGAACATCGCAAATGAATTTGGGGCTGATGGTAGAAAATACCGCGGGGTCTATACATACGCTTTTAAACTGGCCAAGAGACATTCTATTCCAGACACTCATGACTTCGATTTCTGTGGCCATATAACCAATCCTGATAAGCATCACACCCACTTATATGCCAAAGAAACAATGAAAGACGATCCGTTGCTCAATTTTATCACATTGTTGTTTCATATCAAGAATATCTCACATACCAAGATCACCAAGCCCTTATTCCAGAGTTATTTATCTATTATATGTTGACTTTTTATCCACTAAATGTGACCTATATACTTGTTTATTCAAACAAAGAGCCTTACGGGGCACACGGAAGCGTAACAGATCGTCAGTGTTCAAGTTATGTAAGCAAACACGGTTTGGGACAAGCACCTTATAATCGCGATCTGAACTTTGGTCCAGATTTGTTTACATTACTGCGTTATCGGACAAAGATCAGCATGAGTATGGCTACCTGAACTGGGGAGATTTAATGGCAAATCCTGGGAATAGAGATGTTTCCTTCCAAGCCCCAAATCCAGCGCAGCCGTTATATGAACTACTTGCTGAGCAAAAAAAGCTGTATGGGCAGAATACCAAGGTAACAACTGATTGTTCTGTGATATACAATTTGTATCTTAATGAAGCCGATATAGAAAAAGAAACGAAATTAAATAAATTGACCAGTTTTATATCGCTCTTGCTATGATATTTCACACTGCAACTTTTCATTCAGGAACATGGCAAAAGGATTTAATTTAATAAAAAATGTAAGGAGGAAACTTAAAAAGGTCAAATAAAGATATAGTTGTTGTTTCTATCCAGTGATTATTTAAAATTAGTGGTAAATAATTCTGTACAAATAGGTAGCTTATATATAAACAGTGGTGCGCACTTAGCTTTTGCTATTTCGACTTCGTTACACAGGTAAAGGAAAGTAGTTTTCGGAATATGTGTTTTAAACAGTGAAGTGATTAGAAACGTGGTATTGCGATTGGATACGACAGTTTTTATAACATTCTAGCGACAATATAATGATATATTTGTAGAACAACATTTAGAACTGTCGTGACTTTGAACTAAACCCCAGTTGTAAATAACAAACAACATTGCCGTTTTTTTTTAAATTGCTTCCATGGCTGGTGTGCGATAGTGAAGGTTCGAAGCTTTTGCAACTTTAGCGCAATATCAAAATGACGTGCAATGCCCACCTCAGATGGTAACGTTGCTCTTTTTATCCATTATTTGGCATGGTAGCACTTTTATATTGGATTTGGCGAGGAAGAATTTTGGCATAAAAATCATGTGCAGAACATTTATTGAACTGAAGAGTTCTTCTGCAGCGTAACGAGGCGAGGCGAGTACGTTGCAGCGGATGCATGCAACGTCTTTATAATATCATCTTTCCTTCTCTATTTTCTCATGCAAATGTTTCGCTTGATATCGATGAAACTGTGTTATTTTAGCGTTGTTATTTTACTTATTACAACGAAGTTGGGTGAAAAAAATCTGTCAGATGTCTGCCATTTAAAACTCATTTCTGAAAGTGACGATACTTGAGGTTATGTTGCAGAATTTGTCATTCATTGATATTGCCATATCCAACTGAATCTGTAAAAATGTAATAATCTAATGAAATATTATCTGCCTTAGCAATGAAATAAATTCATGTAATATACTCCGAGTGACTGAAAACCGAAGCAAACTTTCAAGGAGAGCCCTCTGGTAATTTTAAAGGTGAGTGATATTGCAAGTGTTTATTCAACATACCTTTATCTATATTTTTGCACTTTGACTTTGAGTGCCAGTATATAACTGAAAAGGTTGTTCTTCAAGCTTATCAATACAGGTTTATCAAGCATGACTTTATCTTGACAATCAATGCACTTAGAAGACTCGCAATGGTCGTAGGAGGCCACAATGAAAGTTCTTTAGCATAGCTTTTTGAACGTTTAGGATTATCAACATTTCACGAGTTCATCAAATACGCCGTTATCTAGATCATGAATAATCTGAATAGTCGTAGTAGCAGAAATAGACATGAGAAAAAGATCCTACACATTTTAGGGTGAACGATATTACCAGAATTTATCACATATGCCTTTACTTTTATTACTATTGCAAAACTCTGAGGGGTAGTAGCAAACTTCAGGAGTTCTTTGACAATTTACAGTTTGAGTATTGTAAGAACTATCAAATATGCCTTTGTCTTGAATAGTTTTGCCCTCAATACACTTGCAGTGTAGCAAGCATCTAAAGATGTACCAAGGGTGAACAATATCACAATAGTTCATTATGTATGCTTCACATATGCATATGAATTCCAGAGGAACTGAGCACCCATGCCTGTATGATTGATCGCCATATTTGTGCCGTGTTGGTTTCAAATACAGTGAAGTTATAGCAAAGGCCTGCAAACCAAGAAAGCTACATTTTATACACTGAGCAAAGACTCTGTCGATAAAGAGTTGATCATCAGGGGTTTTCTCCGTCCGTTTCCAAAAACCATTAGTATTTTAAAGGCAAGTGTGTAATGCTTACGCAGTTCATAGTAGGTAAGGTTAATAATTATCCTGAAGTAGTCGTGAAGACCTGAAGTCCTATTGCATATGCATTATATACGATTAAGCAAGCCACTATGCAAATACGCTGATCTCTACATTGACCGAATGTGGTCTTTTCAGCATGATTATTCTATCTTTAAGCTCTATTATCCACCTAGATCAATCAATCACTACGCGTTCCTTGCTAAAGCTATTTACGTACAGGTCCTGCAAAGGCAAATCATTCCAGAGGAATTCTATTGATTTCTGAATCAATAGCCTCTTGCAATAAATAGCAAAATACAAACAGAATATTTTCTTCTGAATACATTTGATATCTACTCCGCTTATTCGCTTTATAGTTAAATTAAATGCTTTTAATGATATTGAATATGATTTCATGAGAAAACGCTTAAAGGATGACTTTACAATTGGCAGTTGTGACATTTTTTGGATTGTGTGGGTCACTTTACGGTAAGAAGAAACATATGACATACTAGGTCTAGATGTTTAATCATATGTTCAAAATTACCACTTACTACCTTATTCTTCACTTGGCCAGCCAACACACCATTGAGAAACATAAATCAGTTGCTAATTACGATATGAAAGGTCCTAGAATGTGTTATCATTTTTCTCTTAACACTCATCATATAAGATATTCTGTACATTATGCTCTTGCTGTTCAAACGTTATGTTATTGCAATATATTTAAGCAGTACAAAATCCATGTTGTCTGCTAGTTGTAATTTTGCATCAGTACATAATATATTTTTTGCTGTTAGTGCTTTATTCAAGTTTTGTATATAAATGCTGGACACTACGGGCGCCACCGGGATACGTCATCAAAGCGTGGGCAAACAGCTTTCTCATTCAATATATTTGAGTGCATGTGAGTTTAAACAGTCTGTAAATTAAATCTCATTCCTTTGTAAAAAAAAATTATGTCTTAATTCATGTTTGTTTAGCATGTCAAACTATTTATTTGGATGGTAACGTTACCAACCACTTTGATTCACATCGTCACTATGAACGGGGAGAGCGTTATAGCAAGTAAGTATATCAATTTTCATTAAGTACTTTGTAAACTTTCTGGTTAACTATTGCTTCTTTATTTCAATTCCAAACTTTGACTGAATATAAATTAACACAAATGTAACAAGAGCAACAAAACTGATTTAGGGTCAGGTGGCTTCAGTTATTTTGTGATAAATTTATCTGTGCTGTGTGTTTTAAAATCCTTTGGTTTGAAGCAAGTCTGTTTTGTAGAAAGACAATTAACAGTGTATAACTTAATGAGATTCCCAGGTGCTTATTACTGCTTTGGCACGTCCTATATTATGTGCTGTAGTTTGGTTTTTGTTGCTACTCTTCCGTCACATAAGTTCTATCTTGCGCTTTCTGATCGCTTTTCTTGTTATATAACTCTTCTATAAAATCGCTTGCTCTTTCCTCTAACTATACTGTCAGATTATTTTTTTAATTTTCTTTGATAGCATCTTAACCCTGGGCTACAATGGTTTCATATCAACACTTTCAAATTAAAACATCACTACAGTTTGTATTTCTCCTTTTGGTCAATCACATATTCTTCTGGTAGCCTTTCTCAAATATTAATTCACCCAATGTGTATAATTGTGTAATTGTACGTATTTAGATTCAGAGTATTTCTACATAACCATTTATTTAATTGGTGTTTCACCTTTTTATCTAGTTTCACGACCAAATAAAATACATCTTTAATTGAAATATGATAACATGACTATTATTTTATTAAAGTTTTGTACATAAATGCTGGACATTACGGGCGCCACCCGGATACGTCATCAAGGCGTGGACGGACGGCTTTCACCTAGAGCAAGAATATGACTACATGCACGTGCTCTGTGGAGAACATGGTAATATCTGCTTTCTAAACTATGCCCTTCAACATCACGATAGATGTCTGCATAATACATTATGCGTTCCAACAAAGTAAAGCCATGGTAATTGTTTATTTTATAAGCTATAGACCTCACAAAATAGCACCATGGTATATGTCTCCTTTATAAACTACTCCCCTGAACAAAAGTAAATACACCCACTGGATAATTTTAAATAAAACCCAACACGGATGATGCTTCCATTTACAAATATAGGCCACTCAGGCGTTTTTGCTTGTGACGTCACTATATATTAATTTGCAACAAAAAAACCTTTTAGATATTCTTTCACGTCTGTCTTGGTATACGTCTGTGTTTTACTGGATTTTGTTTACATTTAATTATTAGCATTTTTGCAGTGCCAAAACTGTAGCAAGAAATATCAAATTAATATCTTCAACAAGTACGAGAGGTTTGTGAAAATACTTTCACTTTATATTATTGTGTTGTCACAGGTCATGATGGGATAATCGGAGAATATACAGGGAGACATGGTATTCGTTCTCCTGTATACTCAGATGGTACAATCATGCGTGTTGAGTTTATAACAGATAACTCTGAAACTAGACGTGGTTTTAGATTTATGTACGAGACAGGTAAGGTTATTGTCAGACCATGATGTAAACAAAATCATGCTGCATTGTTTATAGCTTGAGAAACTTTACAACTTTACAAAAGAAATTGTTCACAGCTTGAGAAACTTTACAACTTAAAGTCGCTAAACCAAATTGTCTATATATATATATATATAGTGAAACCCGGCTATTAGGGACAAAAAATGACTGAATAATTTTGTCCCTAATGGCGGGGTGTCTGTAATTTCGAGGTGCTGTTAATTTGAGTTCTGTCTGACAACTACAACTGAACTCTTTGGCTATTCCTCACACTTTTTCCATCACTAGCTTTTATTATTTTAACTTTATCAGAGAGCGAAACTTCGTTCCGTTTTCTTTTCACACCACCCATATTCAGACTTCACACTTATTATAAAATAACACCTTGCTTTACGCATTAACTTAGTATAAAGACAATGAATTACTTGCTCTTTTATGCTTTTTTATAAGACGGAGCACATGTTAATAGCTTCCCTCTTAAGCACACATCTTTTGTAATAAGCCCCATTGTCTTTACATGCACTGTGTTCAATGTAACGTTCTCAATATCCACAGATAACAAAAGAGAAAAAAAACAAACAATACCTAGCAACAAGCTCATAGGAGTGGATATCATCGAAATTTGGACAGCAATTTGACTGTTCACAATAGAGGAGTTGTTTTAAATGTGTACCCGTACTTACGGGATAAAAAGAGTGTCCCTAGTTCTGAATACAGGGGTGTCAGCAATAGAGGGGGTCTAGATATAAAGAAACTCTATGGCGTTTTAAAACAGACTGAAAAATGTTTTCCGTAATTCAGGGGAGCCCATAATAAAGGGGTGTCCATATCCCGGGTTTCACTGTATTATATATATATATATATATATATATATATATATATATATATATATCAACCCCGTATAATATATATATATATATATATATATATATATATATATATATATATATATATATATATATATATATATATATATATATATATATATATATATATACATAGCCATGCAGGCATCATTAAAACAGCATTTTGGTGACAGATACATATAAATAATATACATGTATATATATGTCTGAATGTTGTTCATGCAAATATATTGCTATGCGTTTTCTATATATACTTTTATCTAGGCTTATTCGTTTATTTTATTTAAGAATTAGCAACAGGTGAGCAAGGTGACTGCATTCCATGGGGAGAGTATGACATGGGATCAAGACCGGATGAGCACTGGTATGAGGATTGGGACTCCTACGACCATAAAAAAGACGACAAAAATGACGACGGCATCAGCGGCGGTACGGTGGCTACTATCGTTGGCGCTATCGTCGCAATGCTGGTTGTTATAGCCACCATCATTGCTTGTGTCGTCTGTTTCATGTTCTACATAAGAGGAAGAGAACAGTCAGGAGGAGTGAGGAACCAGCCCATGCAGTCAGTGTCTAATACGGGATTTTCTAACCCAATATCGCCTCCTGCTTATGCACAAAATGCGCAGCAAATGAACAATGAAGAAAAGGTTGCTCCACCTGACTTTCCAGCTGTATGAGGCAACAGAGAATTTGAAATTGAAAATAAAAGAAACAACTGTTGAGATTTATTGTTCTTTTTTGATCAGCAGAGCGCCATAAAGTATTGCAATTTGTTTAATTTGTGCTGTGCAAAATGACAAATGTACTGCGACAGGTATCTATGCATACAATGAGCTTAAAGTTTGGGAATGTGCCATGCTGTCATTAATATTATGAAAATAGTTTAAAAACTCAGTGTAAATTGCTATGATTCAACGTTAGGTTACCAACAAGATTATTATGGCTCATTGTAATTTTGATTTTTTAAAGCAAAACAAATTGGGCAATTGAAACATGATGCTATTGTTTAATGCTAAAAAAATATCGAATCTTAAACATAAAATTTACTGATGTTTTCGAATGACTCGAATTGGATAACGCAGATGTTAAAGAGAGGCAATGCACATACTTGAAATTGATAAAGACAGACTATAATGTAAATTTAAGAAATGTTATTTACTACAAGCGCATTTAGAACCTTTTGCTGACAGCAATAATGACGCACTAAAGGACTATGTGTGTATTGTTCCTTTTAAAATATGCTATAAAGTTTTTGAAATTTTAATAAGATTTAGTTTTTCATTGGTTAAGGAGTATCAAATACAATGCTTTAGTAAATTTATATTTAATGCCAAATAAACTAAATTGAGTGTTTTCTATTTCATTTTTGCCTGTTTTTGAGACATTTGAAAAGCTCAAGTTATTTTTAGCTTTCGATTTGGAGACACAAGAAGGACGAATACAGTAATACCTAATTTTTCCATGAGTAATTATTTATTCTATTTTAATCTAAGCTGGTCATCTGATTCTATAAGCATCCTGATAAAAGATAAATGAATAAACAAAAACAATTCTCAGTCCAAAAAGTTTCACAATGTCATCTTCCTAATACTTAGATATTAAAAAATGATTTAGTTATTATTCAGTGAACCCTCATGACCCCTAATTACGCAATATCTGAGGCCGTCACATATGTACAACTCAAGAGTGTTTTCTTAGCACGACTCATTGAGCATTCAATTTACCAGGTCTGAATAAATCACTTCAACATAAACCCTAACCTGACGGCTTTGTTCTGAGGGTCTTCAAAAATAAATACAAATTGTACTCAAGAACTTAAGCAGTTCAAGTTCAATGCCATATGTCGGGATCTGAATGTAAAATATTTATATTACTACTTACTAAAATATTTATATTACTACTTACACGATTTTTTTCTTTCTGCTCAATACCGTCTTCAACCGTAGTCTAAATAAGACGAGATATACTTTGTTGCATACCTAACAGGCGTTTTAATTGTAAATAACTGTAATAGCTATCGCTTTTTATGTCCTTGTCAAAATTTAAAAATTATTGACTTGGGATTTAACCAATCAGATTACAATATTTATCCAAGTCATATGACAAACTAAAATATTTAACGAGATCGGTAAGGCAAAAGAACAGTCTTACCAGAAGGATTGATAATATTAAAGGTGTGACATTGATAAAATCAAATCCTTGTAATAATCACTAAGTTAACAGCCTTCGTCATGATCTTAGGAATTATTCCTTTTCCTGTTGCACAACCAGGAAATAATCTTTCTAGATTCCATATTAAGCAAGGCAACTACGTATGGAGGAATTCAAAACTATACATAGTTTTTGATGTTAAATATTACTTGTTCTAATTTGAACAAAACTAGTATGAACTAGAGCGACCAGTGCACACAAAACACAAAACAAGAGTACAGGCTTATATTACACACTTTCAATCGATACCTAGTTTCTTTTTTTTGAAAACAAAAACAAATGTCTCCCCGATTAATCCATAATTCCAGCCCCCCCCCCCCAAAAAAAATCAATTTTCCTTTTTATAATTACTGATATAAATTTTTCATTTCTGCAAACATTCATTGAAAAAAATCAAAATAAACAAAACAGATAGTGGTCACTAAAACAGATACTACCGCACGTCTGAAAGGTGGTTGCTAAAAACGGTTTTACTGTGGTCCCTTCTTATCCAGGTCTAAAGTTGATCACTGCCGTAGTTTTACTACATGTTACATTTTATCCGGGTCTAGAAGTTGTTCAAGACAGACAGGTTTTACCGTATGTGTTTTACCCGAATCAGGAAAGGGTCACGACAAACGGGTCTTACTTCACATCTTTTGATCCATCATCCTCCACAACCCCCTCCCCCAGCTATCTAATGTAGGTACGACTGTAAACGTAACTCTAACCCTTTTACCCAAGGTAACGGTAACGGTCTGTACCCTAAGTGTAGTTACAGCCATGATATACTACCTTGTCTTAGTGCATTCCCATCGGCCAAAATGCACTAGAAAGGCATTCTTCATAACAACGCATCAAATGACGCAATGGGAGATGGGGGGAGGCATTTCGATGCCAAAATGGTAAGCTGCTTCTCGTCACACAAAACATCAAATCACCCACTTTAAAAGCGAAAAGTGCTTCCAGGTACTGCAAACAATGCTAACCGATACAAAACAGCTCCCATATAATGAACACCTTAGCAACCGAATTAAGTATGCGACGAAAAAAATCAATAGCCAGACCTGCTGAGACCTATAAATACGACAATAGCATTCCAAGAACTCGTAGATAACGACTCCATCATGGCCACAACTGACACAGACCCCTGACTGAGTGGCATGTTACGTAATAACTGTAGATGACAGATGCACATAAAGGTCAATTTCAGGCAATAACAAATAGCATTGGACCGACAGTAATGCTGTTACTGTTTTAAGGCATTCTAAAAGAATGCAGGACCATTCTAGAATCTTCTGGAAAACGCTGAAATCCTTAGTGTAGTTAATAAATGTGCTCAGTTAACAAAGGGGCCAAAAATGGGAATGTGAGGGCGATGGGTGTTGACGTTAAAGACCTTTCTTGATTTTCTATGCGAATTTAATAATGTTAAATAGAAACCATGCGACTTATCCGACAAATAACTACACCGAGTTTAAAGCCGCTCTGACTTTCCGCTATCGAGATATTTTGCTCAACAACAGAGAATGTTTTATGTAATGATGCTTTTTCTTAATTTCACCACACGCGTCAAAAGTTGAAACAGTCGTCTGACTGAACCAAGGAATATCCATATAAAATTTATTTTTTGTGTGATAAAATAACAGCTCCAAAAACAAAGTTTATTGATTTTATTGCCTGATTCATCGAGACAAATTTTTGGCTATCCTTTATTACTTTGTCTTATATCCATTGCTGTTTGTCACAGTTCAAATAAAGACCTGGAATTCAGAACTCGTATATCGGCAAGACACTGACACACCAACGGTATCCCGACAATTTATGTAATTTAGATGAATTGTCGTACCTCCTCATTTAGATGAATTGTCGATAGATGAACTGTCGCTAGATGAATTGTAGCTAGATGAATTGTCGTGGATTCCACGCCAACATCATCCGGCTTAGCGCGTGTGTTTAAACAGCACGTTGTAGAGGAACGAAACAAAGGACAGAGATTATCTTTTGTGGCACAATGACAGTGATGGGAAGTAATTGAAAGTATTTGCAATGAGTAAAATATCAAGGCAGTGATTGGTACAAACAGGGATTAACCTGTTTCACAGTGCTTCGGAAATGTCAAGAGAGTGATAGGGAATAATTGAAACAAGGCAGTTACCTTTAAAAACACAATGAAGTTTGTATTTTTTCACTTGTTATTTTATTACATATTTTACTAAATAATTAAAACTCAAAATCCTAGAAAATTCTCAAGGCCCTTTTGTCCAACTTTTCATTTAGGGCCGTTTTGGGAAAGGAATTTTTGGGAAAGGCCCTTATGTCCAAGGCCCTTCTGTCTGGATACCATCCAAAGGTGATATATTACGAAAGAGTTCCGCTAAATGGATACATAGCGAGATGGCGCAATGACGTAGACTGAGAAAGGGAGACATGGAAGAGGGACAGAGATTCGCGCCATGGGGCGTGCCATTGTGCATTTTGGAGTGGGGATTTGGGAAGGATGAGCATATTCATTGGGGTGTATGAGCACATTGGAGTAAGAAGGTAGATTACTTGAGCATGTTCGGGTACAGGGTAGGTAAATTATGCAGACTGCGGTGCTGGAGTAGTCAAGTAAACATATTTAGATCAGAGGGTGAGCATTTTGGCTGTGAATATGGGTAGGATGATCATACTGGGGTACGAAGGTAGGTAAGATGAGCGTATTTGGGTTCGAGATTTTCCAGGGTGAGCAAAATTGGGTGCGGGCTGACAGATTTGTGTGCTGGAGTAGGTAGTGTGAACATATTGAGGAGCGAGGGAAGACAGGGCGAGCATACTAGAGTGACGATGGCCATATTGGGGTACAAAGGTGGGCATTCTGAGGTACATATTTGCCAGCTGTGCATTCCTTGGGGTACAGGGGAGGGTAGAATCATCATATTATGGTCCTAGTGGGGTTACCAGGGTGACCGTATTTGGCGTGCGGGTGGGTGGGCAAAACACACGAGTATATTGGAGTGAACGGGGTTGGTAGTTTGGACTATTTGGGTGTGGAGTTTGTCAGGCTGACGGGCGCTGTCTAATTTAGTCGGGACTCCAGGTTTCACATGATTCTTCTGGCTGTGAAACTGAAGTATCATTACTTTCTTAATCGGGAATTTTTGGAAACAATTAGAGCGGCCAGTGCAAACACAACATAACAGTACACACTTTCGATCGATAAAACTGTAAATTCCCCAAGAACCGTTTTCCTTGTTTCTTATTACTGAAACAAAAGATTCGTTTCTGCAAACATAATCACAATTCATTGTCAAAATTTCAAAAATAAACAAAACTAGATGGTAGTCACTAAAACACATTTTACCGTACTTTTTTATCCGAGTCTGGAAGGCGGCTGCTAAGACGGATTTTACTGTGCGTTCTTCGTACGTCTGGAATGTGGGATCTGGAATTCTACTCACAACAAAATTAGAATCTTTCGGACCTATCAAACTACAATTCCACTAGGTTTGAATTTTCTTCGATGTTCAGTAGCTGAGAAATCTCACAAGATTTTAAGGTAATGACGTCATACGCCTTTCTTATTTTCGCTATATCCGTTAAAAGTTGACAGAACCGTCCGACTGACACTTAACTACACATATAAATCATGAAGACGATATTTTGTACAAAAGATCTTGTTCAAAATATATATATACACATTTTATGTGATGACGTCATACCCCATACTCTTTGGTTCTACCGACAAAATTTGACAATCTCGAGCCTACCAAGCAACAATCCAACCCAGTTTGAACTTTCTCCGATGTTCAGCGGCTGAAAAATTTCGCACACGATTTTTTTACGCAATGACGTCATCCGCCTGCCCTAATAACGTAACATGCGTCATAAGTTGAAAGAACCATCCGGCCTAACAAAGAACTAGAGCAGTGTGCATAGTCCACATATTCTCAACAGCCCCCCCCCCCCCCTCCCCCGCCCAATCAGTTAAACAACAGTCAATCAAGAGCTGAAATTTTCCAAGTCCAGTTGGTGCATTTTCCTTGAACGAACCTGGCCCTTTTACAATACCGATCTGTGTTTGTTGCCATAGAAGCTACATACCAAGTTTCATTAAAATCCCTGCAGTTATTCTTGAGATATCGTGTTAACAAACTCATTCCGATGCTGAATAATTTCCAGGATTTGGTAAATTTTAAAGTGCATTTGGATCATTTTCCTTGGGCCAACCTAAGCCATTGACAATACCGATCTTAGTTAGTGCCCACAGAAGATACACACCAAGTTTCATTAAAATCCTTGCAGTTGTTTTTGAGATAACGTGTTAACAAACTCATTCCGATGCTGAATAATTTCCAGAATTTGATAAATTTCAAAGTGCATTTGGCTCATTTTCCTTGGGCCAACCTAACCCATTGATAATACTGATTCTTGTTAGTGCCCACAGAGGATACATACCAAGTTTCATGAAAATCCTTGCAGTTGCTCTTGAGATATCTTATTAACAATAGACAATCAAGGGCTGAAATAAGTCCATCTTGTCCATTTTCCTTGGACAAACCTGGCCCATTGACAACACTGATCTGCGTTTGTTCCCATAGAAGCCACACACCAAGTTTCATGAAAATACTTGCAGGAGTTTTTAGGTTATCGTGTTCACAAGCTCTTGATGACAGACCGACATACCGACCGACCGACACGCGCTCGATCGCATATATATTCCCTAATAAATAAACCAGATCAAGTTTGAAGCAGATACAGCATTTTGCTCACAACGCACACACGTATACCCATATGCACAGAACGCACTTAGTCGGGGAGAGAAATATGCTAGGGGTCTCTGCGCATGCCCAACAGGAGTACAGTAAAACCTGCTTACACCGGACAACGGGGGGACTGGCGGATTTTGTCAGAAATATAGAGGTGTCCGCTATTTCTGGGGTCATGTAAACAAATGGAGAAACAAGTTTGTCCAAGGACAAAGTCCCAGCTTACGAAAAGCAATAAAACCAATTCCAGCGTGCATGAGCAAGGGAATTTTCCTGAAAAATTGGGCTTCAAAAGATCAGACGGCAAAGAGCTAGCCCAATAATTAATTTAGCACCGGACCAGAACATAGACCGATAAATGCATACAAAGATTTCTTTCCCAGAAAAATGGGAAACAGATTTTTTGTATCTCTGGTAGACTGGATAGTCTGCCATAGATACCTTCAAACAACGCTCGTATTTCGGACGACTGCGCATATTTATGTAACTTGCCTTGATGCGCGGCTCTTATTCAGACAAGTGCGCATGTTTATTTAATTTTGCGTAGATGCGCGGTTCCCATTTTGGAACAGTGCACGTTTATTTAACTTGCGTTGATGTGCGTTTCGCATTTCTGACGAGCGCCCATGTTTTTTTTTACCTTGTGTGGATGCGCGTTTCTTATTCTGGACCAGTGCGCATGTTTATTTAAGTTGCGTTGATGCGCAGTTCTTATTTTGAATAGTGTGCATGTTATCTAAGTTGCGTTAATGGGCAGTTCGCATTTCGAAATAGTGCGCATGTTTATTTAACTTGCGTTGATGCGAGGTGCTTATTTTGGTCCCGTGTGCTTGCTTATTTAGCTTGTGTTGCTGTGCGGTTCGCATTTCGGACCAGCGCGCATATTTATTAGTAGGGAAGAAACGAGAGTTCTGGCACAGGAAGTGACGTCATCATGACGTCAGGAGGTGTGCTAGAACTCTCATGAGAGTTCAAGCACAGTGAGTCATAATGACGTCATAGGATGTTCTGGAACAGATGTTAAAGCGCGCGCCCGTGTCAATGACGTCATCATGACGTCATTCGTCACGTGACCTGTCAATCATGTGTCACATGACCTGTCAATCATGTGTCACACGACCTGTCAATCATGTATATGAGGAAAATTTTCCCGATCATAAACCTTCTGGCCTGAATGGCTCAGTTGGTAGAGCAGAGGACCCGTAAGCGGACCCATGATCTGAAGGTCAATGGATCGAACCCGCCCTCGGGCATCACTTTCATATCATGGGTCCTCAATCTTAGAAGACCCCCCCCCCAGGATCAAGACATGACATGAATCGGACCCCCCCCCCCCAGGACCAGGACATGACATGAATTGACCCCCCCCCCCAGGACCAAGACCTGACATGAATCGGACCCCCCCCCCAGGACCAAGACATGACATGAATCGGACCCCCCCCCAGGACCAAGACATGACATGTATCGGACCCCCCCCCCCCAGGACCAAGACATGACATGTATCGGACCCCCCCCCGGACCAAGACATGGCATGTATCGGACATAGTCATATAGCTATATGACTATGTAATTGCTATGTGAACATAATTAGTTTCAAGTATGTATGTCATTATCAGATCGTTTAATAGTCAAGCCGCGATAGCTCACTTGGCAGAGCAAACGGCTAGCAACCTGAGAGTCCCGGGATCGATACCACATCGGGGCAAACTTTTTTTTGGTTTTTTGTTCACTTTTATGACTCTGTGACATTATGTGACAACATGTGACTGTGACATCATGTGACTCTGTGACATTATGTGACTGTGACTGTTTTTTTTTTTTTTTTTTTTTTTTTTTTTTAACATAATGGCTATATTTCTATGTCTATTTTCACTATTATTATGATAATATTTAATTAGTCATATTTCAATGGTTCTAACCACACAGCATAGGAATAAGTACATGTGTACAGAGTGTGGGGAAACCGACTGAGAAATTTTAGAGTGCACTCGTACAGAGTGTGGTGGAAAACCGATCGATAATTTCAGAGTGCGCTCGTACAGAGTGTGGGGGAAAACCGATCGATAATTTCAGAGTGCACTCGTACAGAGTGTGAGGGAAAACCGATCGATAATTTCAGAGTGCACTCGTTCAGACCGTGGGAACGATCGATAAATTTGAAAACATCAAAGGCCTAGACCGTGGGAACGATCAATAAAAATCAGAGTGCACTCGTTCCAGAGCGTGGGATTTTCCCTACGTTAAGTCCAATGTTATGTTTTAAGTTATAGTAGTTGGAAAATGACACTTCTAAAACACATTTAACAAATGTAGTTTTTTTATAACATATAATATATAAAATAAGTTTGAACATTTTAGCATTCTACTTATTTGAATGTTCTAAAGTCATAGTAGTAGAAAAATGGTGGTTCTAGACCAACTTTAGCAAATTTAGTTTTTAACACCATATGATATATAACATAAGTTTGAACATTTTAGCACGCTACTTATTTGAATATTCTAAAGTCATAGTAGTGGAAAAATGGTGGTTCTAGACCAATTTTAACAAATTTTGTTTTTTGACAAAATATGATGTATAAAATAAGTTTGAACATTTAACCATGGTGTAGTAGGGTAAAAATGGTGGTTCTAGACCAATTTTAACAAATTTTGTTTTTTGACAACATATGATGTATAAAATAAGTTTAAACATTTTACCATGGTGTAGTAGGGTAAAAATAAGGGTTCTAGACCAACTTCAACAAATTTTGTTTTTTGACAACATATGATGTATAAAATAAGTTTGAACATTTTACCATGGTGTAGTAAGGTAAAAATCAGGGTTCTAAACCAACTTTAACAAATTTAGTTTTTTACACGTTTCAGACGATTCTACCACTTGGTTGATCGGTTGATTGTTGGAAAATGAAAAGTAAAAATGTGGATAGTTATGTAGGAAAACTGCGCCCATTCAAAAGACGTGTTCGAATGGCAAGCCCATTCAAAACACGTGTTCGAATAATTTTTGAAAGATATTACGTCGTGGTATTGTTCAACAAATTGTTCAACATGTTCAACAGGTTCAACATGTTCAACATGTTCAACATGTTCAACATGTTCAACTTGTTCAACATGTTCAACATGTTCAACTTGTTCAACATGTTCAACATGTTCAACTTGTTCAACATGTTGTTGTTCAACATGTTGTTGAACATGTTGAACAAGTTGTACATAAAGCTATGTTTAAAGACTTTCTCATCATTTGAATAGTGTAGGTTGAACCGAAAGGATGTATAAATGCAACATTTGTTCGAAATCTTACAATTGGCCGCAAAGTCTTAAAAGACACTTAAAGGTTGCTCACGCTTCAGAAGTGGATGAAGAATCGGATATGGAAAACCCTGTAAAACTACCTTTCACGGAAACTTTAGATGAGTCTTCTATGGAAAGTCAAAGCGTCAACATAGCTGAAAAGAATGCACATGCTTGTGCAGAATGTGGTGCATTGTACAACAGCGAAGAAGCTTTGCTCAAACATATGGAGCAGTGTGGTGAGGATGCTGATGACAGGAGTTCTGAAAGTGAGTCAGAAACAGACTCTGAAAGTGAGTCAGAAATAGACTCTGTTTGGCATGATATGGTTCAAGACGTCTACGATGACTATGATAACATATTCAAGAAAAGGTTTCAGAATATGAAGAACAAGGACTTGAAGATGCGCGTGAAATAGCAAGTTATGACCTTCGACCCATTTATAAGCATGGACTAAAACAACTGTTTATGAGACTGTTCACCTACTACCCAGCGTCTACAACAAAGCAAACATTATCAAAAGATTTTAGAGGACTTTAATTACTTTGTTGATGAAAAACATTATAAGTATTCAAAGGCATTAAAGGCGGCTATAAGGAAAAACAACGCATTCTTTGAAGAGCTACTAGATATGGAGGAGGAGGAGGATGGTAGCAGTGACGAAGAAAGTGGCATGGACAGTGAACAGAGTGAAACAGATGCAGAAAAATAGACTTATTTGACTAAACTTTATAATAAAGACTTTATAAATGTTGTAACATTTTATTAACTTAAGCGCTGTGTAATATATGTCTTGCTTTGCAACATATAAAGTCGTAAGGTTCATGACATGGTTTTAATTGACCCTTAAACCATATATCATATATTGGGTATTATAGTTAATTTTGTATTATTATGTATTATATTAAAGAATTGTATTATTATGTAATATATTCAAGTATTGTTTTATTATGTATTATATCCAAGTATTGTTTTATTATGTATTATATCCAAGTATTGTTTTATTATGTATTATATCCAAGTATTGTTTTATTATGTATTATATCCAAGTATTGTTTTATTATGTATTATATCCAAGTATTGTATGAGGAAAAATAAAAGTTGAAAAGCATCATATGTGTTTTTATTGAACATTACAACTATGTACAATTATGATAAAAACAAAACTATTTCAAATACATATTATGTTAGTACATGTGCAGAAGAACTTAACTTAAAATTTTATAACAACTGACTTCACATGAACATAGATAATGTTAATTTCATAGTCTACATATGAAGACAATTTAATTTGAACTACATATCAAATGTACATGTTCATATGAGTCAAAGCTAAGTTCTTGTCAAGCTTCAAAACCTTCGGTCCAATCTTCTGCACTGTGATGAAATCAAAGCATTTATTAAGCTCGTCATGCTGTTAAACTGTATACAGTCATCTCCCTGTCTACTCAACCATCTTCTGACAGTCACTGCATTTATACAAATCCATTTTCTGAAGCATGAGATCCACTGACGTCATTTGCTTCTTCAACATGTGCCAGTCTTTCAATGACAATAAAATTCCCTTCTTGGTAGGATATAACCTCCCAGATGCATGATTCGTAATATATTTACGAATGTTAACCATCACTTTCTGTTGATAATTCACCAATTTAATATATGTTTCTCCATTAATGGGTATCATAACCGGTGAATCGTCTACACGCATCTTCTTCATGGTGGTATCAGCTTTACGCTCCGGTTCTCGCTTCATATTAGGCTCTGTCGTATTTTTTCGCATTTTACACGGCGGCGTCATAGCTGGTAACTCATCTCTTTTTATCTTTCTAAGATGTGGTCGCTTTTGACGCTGCTGACGTGACTTCGCCTTAGACTTTACCATGGGCATTGCCTTAGACTTTGCTGTAGGTATTGTCTCAGGCTTTGCTATAGAATTTTCTGCAGGCATTGCCATAGATGGTAGTTGTTGTTCACTCACTGCAGACATGTTCACTCTTCAGTATCTTGATACAGAATGTGCGTTATGTCTGAGGGTAGGTACCTTTTATGCTCTATAGGGAGCTGTCACACTCGAGGTTGGACACACTATGTCCTAAAATGTTTAGAAATAACTTTACCATATGCGACTTTGCAGCTAATTGTAAGATTTCGAACAAATGTTGCATTTATACATCCTTTCGGTTCAACCTACACTATTCAAATGATGAGAAAGTCTTTCAACATAGCTTTATATACAACTTGTTGAACATGTTGAACAACTTGTTGAACATGTTGACAAGTTGAACATGTTGAACATGTTGAACATGTTGAACATGTTGAACAAGTTGAACATGTTGAACATGTTGAACATGTTGAACATGTTGAACAAGTTGAACATGTTGAACATGTTGAACATGTTGAACAAGTTGAACATGTTGAACATGTTGAACAAGTTGAACATGTTGAACATGTTGAACAAGTTGAACATGTTGAACATGTTGAACATGTTGAACAAGTTGAACATGTTGAACATGTTGAACCTGTTGAACATGTTGAACAATTTGTTGAACAATACCACGACGTAATATCTTTCAAAAATTATTCGAACACGTGTTTTGAATGGGCTTGCCATTCGAACACGTCTTTAAAATGGGCTTGCCATTCGAACACGTCCTTAATATGGGCTTGCCATTCGAACACGTCTTTTGAAAAGGCGCAGTTTTCCTACATAACTATCCACATTTTTACTTTTCATTTTCCAACAATCAACCGATCAACCAAGTGGTAGAATCGTCTGAAACGTGTAAAAAACTAAATTTGTTAAAGTTGGTTTAGAACCCTGATTTTTACCTTACTACACCATGGTAAAATGTTCAAACTTATTTTATACATCATATGTTGTCAAAAAACAAAATTTGTTAAAGTTGGTCTAGAACCCTTATTTTTACCCTACTACACCATGGTAAAATGTTTAAACTTATTTTATACATCATATGTTGTCAAAAAACAAAATTTGTTAAAATTGGTCTAGAACCACCATTTTTACCCTACTACACCATGGTTAAATGTTCAAACTTATTTTATACATCATATTTTGTCAAAAAAACAAAATTTGTTAAAATTGGTCTAGAACCACCATTTTTTCCACTA
>CATKHT010000124.1:0-11741 GCA_949752745.1 Protula sp. h YS-2021 | reverse complement strand
GAAAACCGCCGCCCCCCCTCACCCAAAACCAACCCCCCACTCCCCCGCCCCCCTCGCACCCACCCCCATCCCCGACCCCACTCCAGCAGAAGGAACGTTACTCCATAAATCATACAGCTACTGCATACGAAGACTTAAGAGGAAGGGTTATTTATCATTTTCTAACTAATGCCCCCCTCCCCCTCTCCCTGCCTCCCCCCCCCTCCGATCGCCAACCCCACCAACCCTCGCTTTGATAAAAATCTTTTGTGTCTCATTATAAACTTGAAGTGAGGCCGTGACGCTTGTGACGTCATTAATCACGTGACGGGGTAGATTGGGTGCACGGTAGAAGACAATTTGATGTAATAAATGTTTATATATTACCTGGATTAAGTGATATTTATCGGCGAAAATAAATTATTTTATCATAAATGTTTTGTTATATCATCGGCGTAAGTTACGAGTGTTATAAATTATTGAATTTAATCACTCGAAATTTGGAGAGGACCCTCAAATTACAAGGAATAATTCATTTTAGCATATGCAATTTACATGTATCAAATTATATAATTAAGTTGACTTATTGTGCAAAAAAAGAAAAAAAAAAACTAGCCCGTTCCTTAAGCGACGGAAGTCGACTGAGGTACTAGATTTAGACCCGTACTGATTATGTACTGATTATGTACTGATTATGTACTGATTATGTACCCGATACTTTGAGACCGGATACAAATTTATGACGTAATACTGATTTTGAAGTTGATGCTGATTTTGAACTTGATGCTGATTTTGAACAAGCCTTGAAATTGGATGTCGTTACGGCCCTAAAGTAACGACTGAAAAAAAGTCATCTTCACGTTTCGAGCTATTTCAAGGCATTAAAAAAAAAAGATAGTGAGTCGTTTGTATCTTTCTGCAGCTTAGCGTGAGCATTGTAAATAACCACTCCAGTAGATGCGAGTACAGTAAAAGTACTCAAGTACTATACGACAGTAGTGCGGGTACTCGCTTGTTGGGACAACAATGTGCATGCCGTCTTAGCCGGACAGAACCTCCTCGCTTCACTTCCCCGGCAGGACAGAACCCCCCTTCTCCCCCTCCCCCCCCCCCCCCCCACTTCCCGGCAGGATAGTAGTCCTGGGTTCTCACCTGAGAGGGTAATAGTGAGTACCTAGTTATCAGGGTAATAATGCGGGTATCCTTCTGACAGGGTAACAACGCGGGTATCCTTCTGACGGGTTGTTAATGCGGATAACCTTTAAGCGGTGTAGTCACGTGGGCACCTGGCCAGATATGAATTCGGGTACCCAAAGTAATAAGAGGAGGGAGGGGTCGACTCATTCGGCAAATTCCGACTTAGCCGTGTATTTTCTGCATACACTTTCTTACAGCGGTACGGTTAGTACTTGCCCCTTTTTTCCAAATTAATTGGAGGTTTTTAAAATATTCAAATAAAGCGCTTACGGCATCCGTAGCAACGAGATGGTGCGACCCCGCGCAAGAGATGAGCTCTGCAATACAACGCCTGTTCGAGTGAAATGTGAGAGGGGCCGCGAAAAACGTCTTAACCCCGAAAGGGGGCTTGGGGCGGGGGGAGGGGAGGGGGGGAGGGGGGAGGGAGTCGAGATGGTGTGAAAGGATAGTACCGTAAATAACCTCTATCTGCCGACTAAAAAAAGTGAGCCTAGTGTAATAACATTGCAAGAATTCAGAGCGAAATAGAGGCATCGAATAAAGTTTTTTTTTTTTTTCCTTTTTTTACAAAAAGCGGAGGGGGAGGGGGCGGGGCGGAGTGGAGGAAAATCACCACGATTTGTTTATGAATTCATAGACAAAACTTCTTTTGTAAAATGACTGTATTAAGTAAGAAAAAAAGGGAGGGGGAGGGGAGGGGGGAGGGGGGGGGTCTTGAAAGTTCTGTTTGTGGCATGCATACTAAATCGATCGCTCGATTCTGATATTTCTTTCATACGTGTAATATCAGACCCAGTTTAAATAAAAATTGTATGTGAAATATTCAAATATTGACGAAATGAAATTTTGTCTTTTTTTTCATTGACTCGTGAAAATTAATGGCGTTTTCACCTTTAATAAAGTGAAGGCCCACTTGCAAGTTTTTTTTTTTCAGCAACGTGACACAGTTGGTGCGTTTTTGACGTAACTAAGATGCACAATTTTAACAATCAAAGTAGGAAAAGGTTGCGTTATAGTTGATTGTATTAACACGCTTGTATTTTGACTGTACGCAGGACATGAGCCTGATTTGGCCTTGTTAATAAAAGCTTTCTAAACACTAGGTGTTATTTTTCCAATCTTCGTCAAGTGGCGGAGAAAATAACACTGTTTATAGCGCAGGTGATTATGCATAATGCTTTTTATTTGAAGAAAACAAAAAACTTGGCTTTAAAACACGATCGCAACAATTCATTTGAAAAGGGATGAAAGGGTTCCGCGTTAAACTGGCGTGTAATGTGACAGGATGTCGAGGGCTGACCCCATCGTGTGACAGGTTGCTACCGTGGCCGTGAGGATGTGTGTGTGGTTTTTGAAATTAAGGGGTGAGGTGGGGGGGGGATTGATTTGCAAATACCGTCAAATGGTAGCGGTTTGCCTACGGTGTATTAATGGCGGTTCACTGAGCCTTGGTGAATGTTGACACCTGCGCAGCTGTACCTTTTGACTGGAGTCCGGAAAATGCCCGTACCTGTTGACTGGAGTCCGGTAGATACCTGTACGTGTTGACTGCTTTGGTGGATAGATGCCTGTACCTGTGAACTTTTGTGTTCGGTAGATGCCTGTACCTGTTGACTGGTGTCCGATGGATACCTGTACCTGTGGGGGGGGGGGGTGGCGACGTGGGGAAACAGTAAACAGTTATCAGCATATTGATTTCTTTCGATTCAACATGAAATATTGACCAGCAAGACAATATTGTCTTTTTACATTTTCAAATCTGGTTAAATGACATCTACTTGCCGACTCGAAATGAGTCAATTTATGGTAAGTTAAATAATTTAAGTAGCATTTTGATTGGTTATTGGTGTGATATCTATCAGCTTTTGCGCTACGGTCAACAGTGAGATATGGCTGTTCTGAAAACTGACTGGGAACTGTAATAGCCTGAAGAGGCACGTAACACATTCTTCTTATTTCAACTAATGATAGCTTCATAAAGAAGAAGTGCAATATCCCCCCTCACCCCCCTCACCCCCTGACCCCCCTCCCCCTCACCCCCTGACCCCCCTCCCCCTCATCCCACCCCCTCACCCCCACCTCTTCTAGTTTTATTTTATTGTAAACTAGAGTGAAGTCGCCTCTTATGCAGACCCTTGTAGAGTCCTTGTAAAAAAAAATCTAAAAGTAAGCTGCCGAGCGATAATTGGGTGTTGAAGAACCTGATTGCTCCTTGAGCGACCGTTGTGAGATGGACAGTAAAGGGCCGTAGCCTTAATTCCTGACAGTGTTTGAGTTATACGTTGTTGTTGTTGTTGTTGTTGTTGTTGTTGTTGTTGCTGTTGTTGTTGCTGTTGTTTTTTCTTTTTTGTTTTTTGTTTTTTTTGTTTTTTTTTTATGAATTCTGTGTGGCGTATATACCCCGCTGCTTTTGGTCTAAATGTTTTGTTTAGTTTTTTGGTATCGAGTGAATGGTGAAGTGCGGTTTCCTATCGTTCATATATTGGTTTCAAACTTGATAGTTTTATATCATTTGGATAGTTGTCAGAATTATTTCCTCTTCGACGAGACCGCCTCGCATTTCACGCCACATTGTGAGGTGAATGACTTGTTTGTTTTTGTTATTTTGCACGCATGTTGAATAAAAAAAATAATAATAAATAAAAAAAGGACCACGCTTAAGGAAGATTGGGTTAAAAAGGAATAACAACAACTGGGTGACGTCACCTGAAGAGGAGTTTTACGCCAGTGCTTCCCGTAGGCTGCAAAGCATGGAAATAGTTTCTTCTGATTGGCTGTTGGATGGAGCGTGAGGGGATTTGGAGGGCGGGGGCGGGAAGCGGGGGACGGGTCGTAGGGCGCACTCGGGGCGGGGTGACTATGCTCCAAAAAAAGGCACGGTACATATGGAGTGACTAGGCTCCAAAAAAAAAGCACGCTATATGTGGAGTGACTATGTCCCAAAACGGAGCTTATTACATGTGGAGTGGCTATGCCCCAAAATGATAATGAAGAAAATGTACTGATATGTACTTAAAGGAACCCTAAAAACATTGCCAAATAAGTCGGCGTGGCTCCTAGTCGCTCGGCAGCCAGTTGGACGTCACTCGTAATAACTCGAAGTCGTACATAACAACTCGTTAGTCACTCGTAATAACTCGGAAGGCACTTGTAATAACCCACAAGTTACTCGTAATAACTCGCAAGTTACTCGTAGTAACTTGGACGGCGATCGTAATAACTGGCAAGACGCTCATAATAACTCGGAAGTCACTCGTAATAACTCGGAAGGCACTCGTAATAACTCGGAAGGCGCTCGTAATAACTCGAAAGGCGCTCGTAATAACTCGGAAGTCACTCGTAATAACTCGGAAGGCGCTCGTAATAACTCGGAAGGCACTCGTAATAACTCGGAAGGCGCTCGTAATAACTCAGAAGGCATTCGTTATAACTCGGAAAGCACTCGTAAAAGTCAGTCGTAATACTGTATACGAAATTGAACATTGCGCTGTGTGATTTTTGTTCTTAACTTAAAAGCACTTCTTACTTTATAGGCTGGTATAAATCAATAAGTTTCATGTAAAATGGAGAAGTTTTTCCATAAATGTTTCACTAAGAAATTAATAAATTTTATGAACACTTTACGGGACTCAAACGACGACGGGTTTTCTTCATAAATTCATAGCAAAATAAAAAAAAACAACAATAATTATAAATATTTTAAAACAAAAACAAAATAGTCAGGGAAAGATTAAAGCTTGATTCGAGAGCCGTGCTCGCAAAATAGGCGATCCTTTGCCCTAAATAAGTCAATCGCTAGTTGTAAAATCGAATCGGGTTTGATTTATACCTGAGAAAAGAACACATCTTTATGCTTTTATTGGGGGGAGCTATAATTTTTACTTTGTTTGAGCAAGATTATATTGTTGGGCTGTTGATATAGTACTAAGGGTGTGGGTGGGTGGACTGGGGATGGGGGGGGGGGGAGGATCTACGGATGAGTTTGCGAATGTCTATCACCAGGAAATAAAAGAGTTCTTTCAGTGGCTCGCTGGTAAAAGTACAGCATGGGAGTTATTTGGGGATTCAGGGTGCGTGTGTGTGTGTGGGGGGGGGGGGTTAACCGTAAGTAAGCGTACCAAAGGAAGGGGGAGGGGGTAGGGGTGTGTGGGGTTGAGGGTGTGTGGGGAAGGGGGTTGGTTGTTAACGCTAAGTAAATGCACTGCGGGAGGGGGGGGGGAAGGAGGGGGGAAGAAGGGGGAAGGATTGGCTAGACTTGAAGCTATGCTGTTTTTGTTTGGATAAGGGTTGGAATTTCTCCTCCAGCAAGGTCATGACCCCTTGTGTGTGTTGGTGGAGTGGTGGGGAGGGGGATGGTGGGGGAGGGAGTGGTGGGGGATTGGTGGGTGGTGGCGGAGGGGGTGGAGGGTGAGTGTTGGGGGAGGTGGTGGGGGAAGGGGGGTGGTGGTGGGGGAGGGGGGTGGTAGGGGAGCGATCAGTGGCACTTACACGACAATATCAGTGGCACTTATACGACGATATCAGTGGCACCTACCCGACGATATCAGTGGCACCTACACTACGATATCAACGATATCAACGACATTTAAACATGTTATTTAACTATTAAACCGCATTTTGTGGGGGGAAAACGAAGCAAAATTTTTGTGCAATGCTGGGTCGCTGAAATTTTTATAACTGATGCACAACTACAGTACAGTAAACCACAGTAAAACAGAATCATGTGCCCCACTTCACAACATAATATTCACGGTTTTTTCTTCTATTTTTTCCACTAAAAGCATACGCAAATTAGAGCGCAGGTGTGACCCCCAAAGATTGCAATTGTTGATTCATTTCTCCCCTCCCCCTTCCCTTCCCCCCTCCCGTCCTTTTCAAACAGGGAAAAAGCATCCAGAATTTTTTAATGTATATTAAAAACTAAACAAAAACAGATTTAATAACTGCCATTTCGCTGAAACGATTGTAAAAGAAATGTTGATCTTTTAAAGAAAAAAAAAACTACATACAAATACATATAGTACATGTATGTGTGTATTTTTTTATAATATCAGCAATTTTATTATTATCATTTGTGTCATTTTAGCACGCACTTGAGCGATGCGGTTTACACGGTATTAAAAGGTCCTCTATTCTCGATTTGAGTTCTATTGCAGAGATAAGCAAAGTGCATCGAGTTTAATCAAGATTCTAACTCATTTCTTCGTGGTGTATTAATAAATGCTACCCCTTCCCCCCTCCCCCCTCACCCTACCACCCAGTTGTTGAATTATTTTAAACCCAAACACTTGTATAGATCTATATCACAGAAGTCAAATTTATATATATATATATATATATATATATATATATATATATATATATATATATATATATATATATATATATATATATATATATATATATATTACGGGGATGAAACACAGTTTGAAGATTTGACGTCTGAATGGACGCTTACTGAACAACCTGCTTAAAATAAGAATGTATCAAGCAAATAAACAGTGATGATATGTTTTTGTCCTGGGCGAAATAAGGCGCTTTCAGCTCCGTACGCCTGTTCCGGAATAGACGCCCGATACCCAGTCTGCGTTTTAGGGGCGTGTGGTCTGCGTGAGTCTATTTCGGAATAGACTCACGATGTCCAGTCTGCGTTTTAAGGGCGTGTGGTCTGCGTGAGTCTATTTCGGAATAGACTCACGATACCCAGTCTGCGTTTTAGGGGCGTGTGGTCTGCGTAGGTCTATTTCGGAATATGCTGAGCCTCCTTGACATATGTATAGAGTATCATAGAAGGCTTAGGGCTAATAATTTAGGTTTGTCTATTCCGGAATAGACTCGCTGAGCCGAAAGCACCTTACTTCGCTCTGAACGAGCTATGTTGTAATTTCAAATACGGTGTTAATGTAGTTGGAGGTGTATTCGCGTATACAACCTCGCTGTATGAATCTGTGCCCGTGGGGGGGGGGGGGTGGTGTCCATGACTATAAATACCAGTCCAGCGTCGGGCTATTATGTAGAAGAATGAACTCCCAGGCATGTTACAGTGAGCTCAAGTCTGGGCCTCAGTTCGCACCGGAAGTCGATTTGACGGTCCAGAAAGTGATATGTTTCTCTCTTGTTTATGCGAGTAAGCGGTATGTAATGCGGTATATGGTGCGGTAGATTATGCGGTATATGTTAACCGTGAAAACAAATATGGCAAGGAGTTTTAAAATAGTATGCGGGGAAGCGGCAGGGCTGCTACGGTCAGGACAAAAAGTGACGGGCCACAAAATTATTGAATACGGGAGCAGGGCTCGTATTCATGAAGCGCTACATTATGGTCTGATAAGTTGGGTTGGCTAATGCTTACTACTGGCGTTGGTGGTGTTTTCATGCGTCGTCTGTATGTACGTATGTACGTCTGTAAACTTTTACTTAAAATGGTTCTCCTCCTTTAGTTGTGATCGGATTCCTTTCACACGTTTTACGTGCACGGTTGGTGAACGCCGCTACCTCTGATTAGCCAACACTTGTGTTCTTCAGATTTCTGACTTTCATTGAGAAATTCAACTCTTCTGAGAACATCTTTGTATGATTTTAGCCTGTGGGGTTCATAATAAAGAGGCTCTCCCTCTTCCTCCATCCCCCTAGCCTCCTCCCTCCTCCCCCCCCCCTCCCCCCCCTCTCCCCGTCGCCGAGACTTCTTACGCTACAATAAAGACAACCAAGGTCAAAAACAAAAAAAAGTTGGTTAAATCTGATTAGATAGATGATCAGAAATGTGATTTTGAACCGAAACCTCAAATCACAATATTATTGAGACGCAGCCAATTGATCTCCCCCCCCCCCCCCCTCCCCCTCCCCTCCGTCGTCTAGAGGCTTTTCCTTTGATGCCTGACATTTTCTCACGTGTTATCGCGTTTTCGATCTGGCGACAATTTCAGGTTCATTTGTACAGAAAGACAAGAAGATCTGCGTATTTTGGAGTTTTTTCTCTCTTTTTTTCTCTCTTTTTTTCTCTTTTTTCTCTCTTTTTTCTCTCTTTTTTTCTCTCTTTTTTCTCTCTCTTTTTTCTCTCTTTTTTCTCTTTTTTTCTCGCTTTTTTCTCTCTCTTTTTTCTCTCTTTTTTTCTCTCTTTTTTTCTCTCGTTTTTTTCTCTCAGAGCCACGGTTTGTGCAGGCGTAGCCTCGATCGCTGTCCTTAACTGCTAGGACTGTACCCTTAAGTCAGGCTCAGAATGCAACACCCTACCGCCGTATTCACAAGTTAACTGCAGTTAACTGCACAATTAACTGCACTCGTGGCGACAGCGCAAACAGTTTTCCCACTGACTTATTTTATTAAACAGGTGAAATGTGTTAAGTCACACTTTCGGACTTTCTGTACAGTTGAACTTTTGCGAATGAGACTGTCAAGCTGAAGGACTCTGTCAATTGTACAGACCGTCACTGATGCTCCCCGGCCAGCCCCCCCCCCCCCGCTACCCCCCGCCCACCCCCTCCCCTGGTGGCTTTGAAATCGCCGACAACTGGCCCTGTTTAAAAACAAAAAGAAAAAAAAAACAATGCGCGCTCTTCTGTTCGATCACTTGGTGTTTTTCTGTCTTGCTTCTACCCCCACCCCTTCCCAGCCCCTTATATAAACGTTTAACGTCTGTTGTTGTTTTTTTTTTTTTTTGGCTTAATTGCGAAACACACCCAAAAGCATTGTTACACCGTTTAAAAGGCGCCCATTTGAAAGTTTAAGTTGTGGGTTCTAATGAGGCATAATCATGTGTTGATAAACTGGTGTCGAGTTCACTTGGACCCTGTCCCGTCCTGTTTCTTTCTTTTTCTTTTTTTTTTTCTTTCTTCTTTTTTTTTTATTTTTCTTTTGTAATGTGTCAATTTGCTAAATGCTGTAATTGCATGCTTAATTCGAGGTGAATCATTTTAATGAGGGTGTTTGCACGACTCTTGCAGCCCGACACCCCCAGCTCGTGTTTTCTCGCATGTAACGCATTCCTAATGCACTTCGTGTGTGCGATACGAATTGTCCAGTGCAATCATGTCTTCCGTTTAAAGCGTGAATTTTTTGTTTATTTTGCATCACTTTATAAATCGTAGTGTAACATTTGTTACAGGCACGCTTGGTTACGTGTAAATAGTGTTGCATTTCGTTTTGTTGCATGTCGTTACGCAGTGCAACACCATGTCGTTACATGTTGCTACGTCACGCTGTAACATCTTGTTACACCATGTCGTCACGTTTTGTTACACTGTGTCACCACGTCTTGTTACATCAAGTGACATGTTGTTACACCAAGCTTGTTACACCGTCTTATTATAGCGCTGTCTTGTTTCGCAGACTATCGGGGCGGCGGCTATGGCAACCGTGACTACGGTGGCCGCGACGGCCGTAACTATGGCGACAGCAGAAGCCATGGCAACGACAGAGGCTACGGCAACTATGGCGGCGGACGCGCAGGCGGTGGCTATAGCAACATGGGCGCCTGGAATAACAGGTGCGCTGAGCTGACGTCATGAAAAAATATAGAAATATTGCACACTCACATATAATGTACACTGCTGAGGGATGACCTCATCATTGCACTGTCACCTTGACCTTTTGTTCTAATTTTTCTACGATCTAATCAAATATTGTTCTGTACTTTTTTATAGGAAATATTATTGTACAGTATTATTGTATCGTGATATCATAATATAATCCTATTCTATGGTTTATATAGTCTTTCTCAGTCACTTAAATACAAAAATAAATACATGTCAAAATCTCAAGATTGTTTGTTTCTGTTGTTGTCCGGCAGGAGTCAGGGAGGCTACTCGCAGCACTCGCAGCAGCAACAGGGGGGCTACTCGCAGCACGGCGGCAGGGTGGAGAGTTACAGCACTAGCGGACGGGGCCGGGATGCTAGACAGGTGAGGGCTGGTAGGCCCCCAGGGGGGGGGGGGGGGGAAGGGATGGGGGAGAGTTACAGCACTAGCGGACGGGGCCAGGGTGCTAGACAGGTGAGGGCTGGTAGGCCCCCAGGGGGGGGGGAGGGGATGGGGGAGAGTTACAGCACTAGCGGGCGCTGCCAGGGTGCTGGACAGGTGAGGGCGGGCACTAGTGGTCGGCGCCGCGGGGGGGAAGGGGATGGGTGGCTTGCGGGAGAGAGGGGGAGGGGGGGAGCGTGCGGTGAGCTAGACCACGAGTAGGGGGACGCACGCGACTGGGCCACCGATCAGTTTACTGCTAGATCAGACCGTTGACCGTCAGCAGAATATATATATATATATGTATATAAAACGTACATTTGATCGTTCTTTTTTTTCTTTGGGGTGGGGGGTGAGGTGGGGGGGGGGGGGGGAGGGGGCGGAGATGGGACTTTTACTTGCAAGCCAATCTCTCTGTGTCTGCCTGCAGTTTTAAGCTAATATCTTGTACTGCCGGTCTGGTTGTTGGGTGGGGGGGTCGGGGGAGGGGGGAGGGGGCAAGGGTGGGCGCGTACTTTCGTTTACAACACAGATGTGTCTCTTGCATAAGAATGAGAATATAAACACCCATGGTCTTCAAAATACAATAATAGTTGTGTAATAGGCACAGTGAATAGGCTTGTATTGTGTTGCGCAGTTTCTTGGCGTTGACGCGCATTGCTTGAGTAAACACTTGGCGCGTAATCTAGATGAATATGACCTTGTTGTGAAGGTCTCGCTTGTCGTGAAGGTCACACTTTGTCGTGAAGGTCTCACTTGTCGTGGAGGTCTCAATTTGTCGTGAAGGCCTCACTTGTCGTGAAGGGCTCACTTGTCGTGAAGGTCTCACTTGTCGTGAAGGCCTCACTTGTCGTAAAGGTCTCACTTGTCGTGAAGGTCTCATTTGTCGTAAAGGTCTCACTTGTCGTAAAGGTGTCACTTGTCGTGAAGGTCTCACTTGTCGTGAAGACCTCACTTGTCGTAAAGGCGTCACTTGTCGTGAAGGTCACACTTGTCGTGAAGACCTCACTTGTCGTGAAGGTCTGACTTGTCGTGAAGGTCTGACTTGTCGTGAAGGTCTCACTTGTCGTGAAGGTCTCACTTGTCGTAAAGGTCTCACTTGTCGTGAAGGTCTCACTTGTCGTGAAGGTCTCACTTTGTGCGCCGTATTTTTTAATATCTACACTATTTTGGGGGCGTCCTTTTAACCTTTCGTGTATTTTAATTTGCTAAAGAAAAATGATTTAATATATTGACGATAAAGTAGACACCCCCCCCCCCCCACCCACCCATCTTTCCCCCTCCCCCTCTTCCATTCAAAAAAACAAAACAAAAACAAAGCTTATTAGCAAATACAAACAGACGGGAGCAGAAAACAAAAGATCAGAGAGGGAGAACAGCTTGTCGGAATGAAAAATTCAATTTAGGGTTCACATATTTCGCTTCATGCGTTTTCTTCATTTCGATTCTTTTGATCTTTGTTGACGCAGCTACGCCGCGCATGTGGCTGTTTTCATGGCCTAATTTGTGGCAAAAATAAAGGATAATGTGAGGGGATGTAGATCAAAGATGAAGGGAACGGGGGGGTGGGGGTGGGGGGCAGTGCGACACCAATACAGGGGGAGGGGG
>CATKHT010000123.1:0-36165 GCA_949752745.1 Protula sp. h YS-2021 | reverse complement strand
TGCAGGGAGGGGGGGGGGGGGGGGCAGGACAGAAGAGGGCAGTCACTTCACTGACCTGCGGCAGATAGACCACGTGACACTCCATGACGTCATCCTCGAGTTTGGTCATCTCCTCTTGCGCTACCTGCGTCATGAGGTCCGGCAGACCGTTAAAGGTCCGTTTCTCTGGCAGGGACAAACATACCGATTACTCCAGATGCCGTGCACAGACCTTCTTCATTTTTTTTTTTTTTTTTTTTGGTATTTTTTATTCATTTCGAAGTTTCCGGAGCTTTTATGCACACCACGCATGATGTGAACCAGCTAGGCCTTACAGTAGTGCTTTACAGCAGTCAGTGGTGGGCTCTTCTCTCTCTCAGTCAGAGGTATTCCCTGAGACAGGTTACCCTGTGTTTCCTGAGACAGGTTTCCCTGTATTCCCTAGGCAGGTGCCCCTGTATTCCCTGAGACAGGTTCCCCTGCATTCCCTGAGACAGGTTTCACTGTACTCCCTGAAACAGGTTTCCCTGTACTCCCTGAAACAGGTGCCCCTGTATTCCCTGAGACAGGTTCCCCTGCATTCCCTGAGACAGGTTTCACTGTACTCCCTGAAACAGGTTTCCCTGTACTCCCTGAAACAGGTGCCCCTGTATTCCCTGAGACAGGTGCCCCTGTATTCCCTGAGACAGGTTTCCCTGTATTCCCTGAGACAGGTTTGCCTGTATTCCCTGAGACAGGTTTCCCTGTATTCCTGAGAAAGGTTTCCCTGTATTCCCTGAGACAGGTTTCCCTGTACATTTTTTTGTCTGAATAAAATAGGATGTTTTTATCGGACTCACTTTTGTCGAGCTCGGGATCGACATTTGGTTTCACTACAAATCGGTTCTGTGCCTTGGATTCTTCAAAGTCCACCTGAAGTAAACAAAGGGGAAGCAGCAGCTCGTACATGAATGAGACCTTGGACAGAGGCTCGCACAAAAATTTTAGAAAGAAAACCGATACGCGGGATGGGAAGCATTAAGAGACAGAAAAATTAATTTCTTTATTCGAAAGTGAAATATTTTACACGTATTAACAGCAAGGCTTCAAGCCACTGACCCTCCGCTTTAAGCCTGTGTGGTCACTGACCCTCTATTTTAAGCCTGTGTGGTCCCTGACCCTCTGTTTTAAGCCTGTGTGGCAACTGACCCCCTGCTTTAAGCCTGTGTAGTCACTGACCCTCTGATTTAAGGCTGTGTGGTCACTGACCCTCTGGTTTAAGCCCTGTGTGGTCACTGACCCCTGCTTTAAGTCTATGTGGTCACTGACGCTCTGCTTAAGCCTGAGTGGTCACTAACCCTCTTTTTTAAGCCTGTGTGGCCACTGATCTTCTGTTTTAAGTCTGTGTGGTCACTGACCCTCTGTTTTATGCGCGTGAGGCCACTGACTCTCTGTTTTAAGCCTGTGTGGCCACTGACCCTCTGTTTTAAGTCTGTGTGGCCACTGACCCTCTGTTTTAAGTCTATGTGGTCACTGACCCTCTGTTTTAAGTCTGTGTGGTCACTGACCCCCTGCTTTAAGCCTGTGTAGTTACTGACCCCCCTGCTTTAAGCCTGTGTGGGCCACTAACCCTCTGTTTTAAGCCTGTGTGCCCACTAACCCTCTGTTTTAAGCCTGTGTGGCCACTAACCCTCTGTTTTAAGCCTGTGTAGCTACTGACCCCCTGCTAAGCCTGTGTGGTTACTGACCCTCCGCTTTAAGCCTGTATGGCCACTGACCCCCTGCTTTAAGCCTGTGTAGTTACTGACCCTCTGCTAAGCCTGTGTGGTTACTGACCCCCTGCTTTAAGCCTGTGTGGCCCACTAACCCTCTGTTTTAAGCCTGTGTGGCCACTAACCCTCTGTTTTAAGCCTGTGTGGCGACTAACCCTCCGTTTTAAGCCTTTATGGCCACTGACCCCCTGCTTTAAGCCTGTGTAGTACTGACCCTCTGCTAAGCCTGTGTGGTTACTGACCCCCCTGCTTTAAGCCTGTGTGGCCACTAACCCTCTGTTTTAAGCCTGTGTGGCCACTAACCCTCTGTTTTAAGCCTGTGTGGCCACTAACCCTCCGTTTTAAGCCTTTATGGCCACTGACTCCCTGCTTTAAGCCTGTGTAGTTACTGACCCTCTGCTAAGTCTGTGTGGTTACTGACCCCCTGCTTTAAGCCTGTGTGGTCACTAACCCTCTGTTTTAAGCCTGTGTGGCCACTAACCCTCCGTTTTAAGCCTTTATGGCCACTGACCCCCTGCTTTAAGCCTGTGTAGTTACTGACCCTCTGCTAAGCCTGTGTGGTTACTGACCCCCTGCTTTAAGCCTGTGTGGCCACTAATCCTCTGTTTTAAGCCTGTGTGGCCACTAACCCTCTGTTTTAAGCCTGTGTGGCGACTAACCCTCCGTTTTAAGCCTTTATGGCCACTGACCCCCCTGCTTTAAGCCTGTGTGGCGACTGACCCTCTGTTTTAAGCCGGTGTGGCGACTAACCCTCTGTTTTAAGCCTGTGTGGCGACTAACCCTCCGTTTTAAGCCTTTATGGCCACTGACCCCCCTGCTTTAAGCCGGTGTGGCCACTGACCCTCCGTTTTAAGCCTGTGTGGCCATTGGCTTTTATTGGTGACAGAAATAAATGACTCTGCAGGTTAAAAATGACACCATTTGCAAAGCAGCTGTGGCATATATATGTAAGCCCACACATACAATTTTCTATCAAAAAACCCCCCAGTCATTTCACTGCTTGTGAAAACACAAATGATCTTATACACACACATATATATATTCACACATACACACACACGTGCCCTGTAATCACATGCACAGTCATACAAACCAGCCCCGCTTATATTTATAATCTCCACATAACAAGGGAAGCCATGAGCCGACGGGTCAGTCACAGAACGAAACCATGAAAACACCTTTCTTTTCATTTCCTTACTGTTTGATCAATACAGGGAGTTTTAGATTTTCACTTCACTACACACGAATCCCGGAGAAATCCCGCCCCCACCCCGAAAAAATACCTCGGAAACCCCCCCCCCCCCAACCCCCTAGGAGAAAAACTCCCCTATTATAGGCAACTGCGGAGAAAAAGCCTTAAGATTTTTGCCATACCCGGAGAAAATCTACCCATACACTGTATACTATTTACATGCAAAAAAAAACGTATTTGCTGACGTCATAACCGATATCGGAAGCGGAGTGGGGGGGAGGGGGAGTGGAGAAGGGGTGCTTGGAGGACGTTAGGAATTTCTGCCCTTATTTAGGGTCATGACTGAGTATATCAGAAAACAGCACAGTGCTTTGAATAATGGCACTGGGGATTAGCACTGGCTAGAGTTGGTGCCCAACAAAACCTCGCCTGAATGCGGAGCACATCTGAGAATCCGGAGCACATCTGAGAATCCGGAGCATATCTGAGAATCCGGAGCACATCTGAGAATCCGGAGCACATCTGAGAACCCGGGGCATATCTGGGAATCCGGAGCACATCTGAGAATCCGGAGCACATCTGAGAGTCCGGAGCACATCTTAGAATCCGGAGCATATCTGGGAATCCGGAGCACATCTGAGAATCCGGAAGCACATCTGAGAGTCTGGAGCATATCTGAGAATCCGGAGCACATCTGAGAATCCGGAGCACCACTGAGAACCCGCAGCATATCTGGGAATTCGGAGCACATCTGAGAATCCGGAGCACATCGGAGAATCCGAGCACATCTGAGAACCCGGAGCATATCTGGGAATCCGCAGCACATTTGAGAATCCGGAGCACATCTGAGAATCCGGAGCATATCTGGGAATCCGGAGCACATCTGAGAATCCGGAGCACATCTGAGAGTCCGAAGAAATATCTCAGCAAATGCACCGAAAGGCACACACAGTGATTCGCAGGATGAGTAAATTTTCACTATCACGATGCATTTAATACGCACCCTAAATATTCGCGATAAGTTTTTTTTTTTAGGGTGGGGGGGGGGGGGGGGGGTAGTGATTTCCCCCACAGTTGAGAAAACGGGAGGGGGTTGCTCAGGGGAACGTTTTTTTTTTTTTTGGGGGGGGGGGGGGTAATTTTATGCGCCCACCGTTACGGGGTCCAATCTTACGAGCATGACCATGACCTTACAATTTTTGAAATATTGTTGACAATCTTGTACAAGTCTTCCGTGAAAAACCTCCAATCTACAAAAAAAAAAGAAAAAAACACACCGTATTATAAACGTTAAGCGCATTCAGAATGTGTGTGTGTGGGGGGGGGGGGGGGAGGTGGGGGAGAGATGAGGGGGGAGGTGGGGGGGTGGGGTGGTGGCGTACATGCATTATAAACTTCACTGAATCTATGAAATTAGAAAGGGCTTATGGGAAATTAAACATTTCAAGGTATAATCAGAATTCCCAACGTTTAAATATAATGCGTGATTTAACTATGAATATACATCATGCGCCATACATACATCGTGCGTGATACACCCATACATACATCATAATTACAGCTGTCATACATCATGACTTTCATACATACATCATGCGTCATACATCATACATACATGCATTATCTGCCATACATCATACGTCATACATACATCATGCGTCATACATCACGCCTAATAAGCAACAACCATATAGATACGCTACTCAGTGAGTTTTGAAACACAACAATTAATTTAAGCTACTATTAAAATATCTTTAAAAAAAATTAACGGCGTCGTAAACGTAGTTGAGGGAATCTCAGACAACTTTAAATTCATCCGACTATAACTCTCCAAGACTAAATTTCATTGGATTTCATTAACTGCAGAAAAAAAAAAAAGAAAAAAAAGAAAAAAAACACGACAATACATGTGCTTTATAAAGTCATTGATTTGAGAGATTGACTGTAGCGTATGCACACCGAGAGGCATACCTTTCTGAATATGTCCACACTCTGCGGTTGACCGCGACATACATCAGCGATGTAGATGGCGTTGTACACAGTCTGCACAAACACACACCGCCCATCATCAATAACAAACAATAGTTGATAACGGGGAGCGCTTAAGTAAACATTGTGCAAGCACAACGATACAGTGCATGAGGCGTAGCTCGAACAGCTAATCAGCACTTTGCCTTGATTTATTATCTGACTTTTTTTTTCATGTATATTACCAACAAATAGCTGAAAACAACAGTGGAGGACTTGTTAGGACACTCCCGAGGGTGGGAGGGGCAGGGGGGGGGGGCTTAAGTCGGGTGGTCGGACAGAGAAGGGGCCCCAACCGCCGTGTGCAGAGCTTATTGGACACAGAAGGGGCCCCATGCCACGGTAGGCAGAGTGTGTTAGATATTTCGGAAATGTTAAATATTTTCTACATTGTTTTTTTCTCAACTCTAATAGAAGAAACTCTTGATGAAGAATATGTTTTGCTCTAATTAAATTCTGACAAATACTGAACAGCAAAACACATCACCAGTAAATGTTTACCAGCGAAAAAACGCCAGTAAACTCAACACTCATTTCAATTTACCATATTTCTTATTAATAGAGATAATGAAGTTGCCAAATGACAGCAAGCAAGATGTTGACAAATGATGGTTAAACATTTGTCAAGAATGAAGCAGTTTCATGTTTATCAGATTTACGTCACAATGAAGGGCTTCAAAACAAAGGTCACGTGATTACCTGATACAGCGCCTGCCAATCAGCGGTCGTGGCCTGCGCGTCACGCATGCGCACCAAGATCTTCTAAATAAAAAAACAACAACAAAAAATCCCTTTCGCACGACGAAACTACGCCGATGGGTGGGGGCGATTTCAGTAGTGCACAAAGGCAATTCGAATTGCTCATCCTGAATCTACAAAGGTTCAAAGTTTTAAATTATTTTCGCGCATGCGCACGAAGATCTTCTAGGGAAAAAAGACAATCGGAACAAAACCCCTCTGCAAATGAAACTCCCCAATGCAGTTCGATGTGCACGATTTTTAGTGACATACTAGGAAAGTCGGATTTTCTCTCTCTGAATCTAAATTTAAATACTTTTGTTATCGGTTATTGCAAGAATTTTTCAATCAGTCTTAATACTTTCTTACAGTGACATTCTTCATGTGCTTGAGACAGTTCTGGATCGTTGTCATGGCTTCCAGGTTCCTATGGTTACTGAAGAAGCTCACTGCGTCCAGTCGAGCGCTCAATTCTTCGTATTTCTTCAGTGGTCTGAGAAACCATGTTCTGTAATACAGGATGTGGATATAAAAGCTACACACTACACGGATGGGCAAAAGAATGGCTTTTTAATTTTTTTCCGTTGATTAGTCATTCGGCCCCGCCAAAATATCCGGTTACTTGATTGGCATCGTGCTGAGAAGTTTGCATCTCTCTCTCTCTCTCTTTCTGTCTCTCTGTCTGTCTGTCTGACTGTCTCTCTCTCTCTCTGTCTGTCTGTCTGTCTGTCTGTCTCTCTTGCTCTCTCTCTCTCTCTCTCTCTCTCTCTCTCTCTCTCTCTCTCTCTCTCTCTCTCTCTCGCTCTCTGTCTGTCTGTCTGACTGTCTGTCTCTCTGTCTGTCTCTCTGTCTCTCTCTCTCTTTCTCTCTCTCTCTCTCTCTCTCTCTCTCTCTCTCTCTCTCTATTGTTACTTAACTGCCCAAATAAAAGAAACTATAGGGCTTGATTATATAAAAATGGCAAACGCCTTAAATAAAACACGTCTTGTTCACAGCAAGTCACAAAACAAAGCGGGAGTATGTAAATTCTGTCAAAATCATGCGTAAATTCTGTCAAAATTATGCGTAAATTCAGTCGATATCATGAGTAATTTCAGCGGGAAATGTGCGTAAACTCTGCCAGGAGTACATTAAATTCCGCCAAAATTACGCGTAAATTCCGCCGGAAGGATGCGTAAATCAGCAGGGAATGTGCGTAAATTCTTTCGCCACTTATCTATTGCTACACCTGAGCATCTGACTCCCAAGCTGCGATTTACAGCGATTCAATATCCCTGAGTCAAATAAACTAAAATATTAGGAAAGCCTTGAAATACAATCGATTTAAGCTGCACTGATATAGCAATAAATGGCACCTTTTTTACCAACCCCTCCCCGTTGCGACTGATACGGCATTAATGGCACCTTGTTTTAAACTCAACCTCCCGCCGCCCTCCCACCCCGCCCCCCTCCAATGACACTGTCATAACGTCAAAAATGGAATAGTGTGGAGTTCGAAAAATGCACAAATTTTGGAAATAAAACATTTTTTCTCAGAATTAACGGCAGAACGGTAAGATAGATGGATCTGTCACTTTTGATCAACCACAGGGCAGGAACTGTTTGTGACGTGTCACCATTATGTACTTATGACGTCACAGCAGTCACACACACACACACCGTAGAGGCTGAGGCCCTCCTTTTCAGCGTGGCAGGTGGCTGCCTTATAGGCAGACGGGTGGCGCTCCCGATGGAAGATCTGCAAGGCGCTGTAGCTGTTCCCGTCAATCACCATCAGATCTTCTCTGTAACACGGTCACATCGACCTGTTATTATCATCATTTATTTTTCATTTATTTATTTATTTATTTGGCTTTGATTTTTTTTAGAGTGAAGTTGCTGGATGGGATGCGGTATTTGGGAGGAGGCAGCATTGCCTACGTATTATGGACATGTGTCATGATTCAACACCCAGTTATTCCCAAGCCTTAATAATGTAACGGAAATGCAAAAGAGTCGGATATGAGGTATGGAAGGGCCTGGGATGGAAAAGGATTATACAGTCGCGTGCTTACAGCGAGAATGTCCTTGAACCCCAGCACGGCTGTACGGACAGACGCGTACTTACAGCGAGAATGTCCTGAACCCCAGCACGGCCGTACGGACAGACGCGTGCTTACACCGAGAATGTCCTGAGCCCCAGCACGGCAGTACGGACAGACGCGTTCTTACAGCGAGAATGTCCTAAACCCCATCACGGCTGTACGGACAGACGCGTACTTACAGCGAGAATGTCCTGAGCCCCAGCACAGCTGTACGGACAGACGCGTACTTACAGCGAGAATGTCCTGAGCCCCAGCACAGCTGTATACGGACAGTCGCGTACTTACAGCGAGAATGTCCTGAGCCCCAGCACAGCTGTACGGACAGTCGCGTACTTACAGCGAGAATGTCCTGAGCCCCAGCACGGCTGTACGGACAGACGCGTTCTTATAGCGAGAATGTCCTAAACCCCATCACGGCTGTACGGACAGACGCGTACTTACAGCGAGAATGTCCTGAGCCCCAGCACGGCTGTACGGACAGTCGCGTACTTACAGCGAGAATGTCCTGAGCCCCAGCACAGCTGTACGGACAGTCGCGTACTTACAGCGAGAATGTCCTGAGCCCCAGCACAGCTGTACGGACAGTCGCGTACTTACAGCGAGAATGTCCTGAGCCCCAGCACAGCTGTACGGACAGACGCGTGCTTACAGCGAGAATGTCCTGAACCCCAGCACGGCCGTACGGACAGACGCGTACTTACAGCGAGAATGTCCTGAGCCCCAGCACGGCTGTACGGACAGTCGCGTACTTACAGCGAGAATGTCCTGAACCCCAGCACGGGTATTCTGGTTTCCGCTTCCTCCAGTTCGACTCCCACCCTCTTCTTGTCCAGGAACTTGATCAGTCCTCCGATAGCACGTACCTGAACCAATGACAAACACGTGTCATGCTCAGCAGTCCTATAAAACATCGACAAACACACTTCATGCTCAGCAGTCCCATAAAACATCTGGCGGAGACTGCGGCGGGGGGGGGGGGGGAGTGGGAGGGGAGGGGGAGGGGGGAGGAGAGGGGGGAAGGTTTTCCACTGTTTCTATCAATTTATGAGGTCATTGGACTGTAAAGATTATTAAGTTATCAATCGGACGCGTAGCGACTCGTAGTAAAGCATAAAACCAGGATACATCACTGAAAAAAGATAAAAATACAAAAACCAATTAATAAATCATAAAAATTAATAATAAATAAATAAATAAATAAGTTAAAACTGAAAATAAATAATGTATATTTCGGGTTCTGAGATAATTTAAAATTGATATTAAATTCTATCGAATGGCACTTTTTCGACATTTGTTTCGATTCTGTTCCCTAATTACTTGTAACATCGGGTAGGGGTGGGAGAGGCAGGGGCTTGGCAAAATATCAATCTCGCATTCCCAAAATACGAGTCATTACAACTTGGAGTCACTGCGAGTGCGACAAACCATGTTTGAATGTTCCATGGGAATCATAGATGAGAGATAGAGGGTCGTCTGCGCGTCACATCCGCCGCTAGGCATGCCGGGAAGGTCCAGGTTCAACAAGCGTCTCTTGCACATTTCCAGGGCTGCAACATAAAAGCAGACAATCACTGAATTTCCATTCCTTCAGTCTGCTGCCGTTCACTAGAGCTGTGGCAGACTGAAGGGTGGGAATTCAGTGCCAGACTTCACGGGTCAAACGAGAACCGTCTATGACATGAGCAAGATAAACGTTGACATGAGCAAGATAAAGGAACAAGAGGGCGTATGGAAACCGCCCATAAAAACGGCGCACAGAAACGGCGCCCAGAAACGGCAGACAGAAACGGCACATAGAAACGGCACATAGAAACGGCACTTAGAAACGGCAACAGAAAAGGCACATAGAAACCGCACATAGAAACGACACATAGAAACCGCACAGAGAAACGACACATAGAAGCCGCACATAGAAACGACAAATAGAAACCGCACATAGCAACGGCACGTAGAAACGACACAAAGAAACCGCACATAGCAACGGCACATACAAACCGCACATAGAATCCGCACATAGAAACGGAAAATAGAAACCGCACATAGAAACGGCACATAGAAACCGCCCATAGAAACGACACATAGAAACAGCAAAGAGAAACGACACATAGAAATCGCACATAGAATCCGCACGTAGAAACGGCTCATAGAAACCACCCATAGAAACGACACTTAGAAACCGCACATAGAAACGACACATAGAAACCGCACATAGCAACGGCACATAAAAACGACACATAGAAACCGCACATAGCAACGGCACATTAAAACGATACATAGAAACCGCACATAGCAACGGCACATAGCAACGGCACATAGAATCCGCACATAAAAACGGCACACAGAAACGGCACATAGAAACCGCCCATAGAAACGACACATAGAAATCGCACATAGAAACGACACATAGAAACCGCACATAGAATCCGCACAGAGAAACGGCACACAGAAACGGCACATAGAAACCGCCCATAGAAACGGCACACAGAAACGGCACTTAGAAACCGCATATAGAAACGGCACATAGAAACGGCACATAGAAACGACACATAGAAACTCTTCTCACTTTAATATTAGTAAAACGCTACACAGGATTTTTATAATCTTTGAGTTATTACTTATTGTATTTATTTATTCTATTATTAGCATTGTCATCATCATCATCATCATCATCATCATCAACAACAATATCATCATCATCGTGGCAGATGATGATGATGATGATGATGATTATTATTATTATTATTATTTTTAAGCTGTCGACAAAGCCTTACAGTAATCGACACTGGGCAGCAACTGCACCCGCCCGTCTCCGTGCTCGTCCTCATCTGAAAGACACAGATCAACCTTCGTTCGTATATATGCATGTATCACTCTATCTCTCTCTCTCTCTCTCTCTCTCTCCATATATATATATATATATATATATATATATATATATATATATATATATATATATATATATATATATATATATATATATATTCTTTTGTTATTTTAACAAGGTTTTGATTTCCTTGCGTTTTTTTTCTCGTTTTCCACACTGAACGAGATGAGATTTTGTTACGTCAGTCACGGGTCTAATGACGTCATACGACAAGCCTGACTGCTGACTGATATGCAAGTGTTTCATCATGGTCCCTGAGCACCTTGATCGGTAACTCATTGTGCTTGGCACTGGTAACCACGTATCGCGTGTGACGTCACTCACACGCCTAGTGACGTCGCTTGTGACAAGCCTGACTGACATTGAAATGTTTTACCATTGCCCTTGAGAGCTTTCAGCAGTCGTTCGTCCTGCTTGGCACTGGTGACCACCCATCGCGGCTCTACCTCGGCTAGCACTGAAAGCCAACGACGTCAATACCGATCGAAAGTGGCTTCTCGTTAATTTGTCTGAAGACATTCGGTTCATCATTTCACTAAATTCATGTCAAACTGTTGTCTATTGACAACGAAAGAAAATTCTTAATCAATGTTCAAACGTTTAAGTTTTTCATTCACCACAAATTAAAACATCAACAAGTAAAATAAGAAATACTAAATACAAAATAATTCGTGGCACGAAATCGGGATTTCGATTCTGACATCGAATCGTGCCATCCCTAACATCTACAGACATGGATGAAAGCCCTACCTCGGCGGAGCATGCAAAAGTCGTCACTTTCAACGACATCTGTCATCATATAAATCTGTGTGCTCTCTACGTCATAGTAAGCCACGCCCAGCTTGCCGCCACCCCATACTACGCTTAGGTATATCTACAAGATATCATTTTCCACCAGTTCGTAGGCTCAATCTCTCTAATTTAATGTCCTATTCATAAATAACCCAAAGAATTGCGTATACTGTTGCGTGTACGGTTTTTCCCAAGTAACACGCAGAATATGCTACGTCATTTTGAAACTGGACTCAAAAACCTGCCCTGTCTGTGTTTATATTTGCCATTATTTACAATCAATTTTTTGTTTACAAAGAATCTTGTTTGAGAAGGCGGATCAAGGAGCCAGAAGCAATCAATAGTTGAAAATACAAACATGAGACGGTCAAGTGGAGGGCAGCTGATTTGGAACAACGCACCTCGATGTCAGTCTCTTCACTGCCGCGTGGCCTTGACAGCGTGACGTCACCAGAACACATCTCACTCTCCGTCACACCGGAAGCTGATGCTGAGCTGCCTGCCGTTCCTTGTACCCGTGTGCTGCCGGACATAGTTCTCCTCTCTGTCATAATAGTGAGGGTGAGACAGTCGTAACAAGGCTACCAGACATGGTTTGATAAATGTGAAGTAAATGATATTGCAGTGGGAGTATGTGTGGCCCTTGCAGCTTTTGGCACAGTGGTAACACACATGCTTATTATGCGAGGGGTCCGTGCTTCAAACACAGCTGCAGTCGCGTATGCTTCACAAAAAATATCAGGTTTTCGTATGTTTCAGTTAATTAGTTTGCGGAGACATGGGTGGGGGGGGGGGGGGGGGGTTGCAAAAGAGACCGCTGCTGGTTACCACACACATTTATTTACACTGTTTGAAAAGGTACAATTTAGTGCTGGTGTATCATAAATCACAGTGTTGATAGAACTCAATGTATCTAAACACATTTTTAAAAATAGTAACAGGAACTTTTAAGTCACTTTATTGATCTGTTTCAAAAACTTTTAGGATCTGCACAAAATATCCAGACAACAAGTGCACGGAGGGTCAACATTGGGCCAGCAATAATCAGCTTCATTGGGCTTGGCTCCTATGTCAGTGTTAGACCAGGAAGTTTTTGGCTCATCGGGCCATATGCTTGCCAACTTCTTGGCGGAACGTGAGCCCATCCACGTAAAAAATCTGGCCCAATTTTGGCACAACGAGCTGGTTGAAGGTTGGTCCATGTTTGGCATGTACACAGGGTCTCTCACTCTCCGTGTGCGGTAATAAAAGTAATTATGAAGTGCATTTACTACAATCAAACACATAACAACTGAAGTTATATATGTTGACTTTGCAAGTTAACAAAGTCCTAGACATCATCTTAGAACTCGCATAACGACACGCCGGCGAACGAACAGAGGGATCGACAGAGTGGGTTCCCATAGCATCCCCCCTCCCCCATTCAATCAAGGACGACCATTTGACTGCACTAACTGGAATATAGCACATTTTTATTCACATATATAAAGATTCAGGTTGTACGACTTTACTGGAAGAGTTTAGTGACTTGGACTCTCAGTTGCACTTTTTCACCAATGCTCGAGAATACTCGACACTGAGGGATGCACAATACCGCTAGATGGAAAGAAAGATCTTTGCATAAAACAACTTCATTATCTTGATCAGGTTGATAATCTAACAACTAGAAGCTCATTCCGCTAGCGAAATGTTAAACACTTGACAAAAATTAAAAAGCAAAAATACTTCCTTCAGTGGGTTATTTCTTTAATAATATATTGCAAACAACACAGCTTGAATACGTCTTATAAGCCGAGTAGTGTTTGTTGTTGTTGACTTAAAGTTTTATTGACTGATCAGGCATACGCCGTTTTATCTATTTACGCAGTGAGAGCTCGCACAAAGCTAGGCAACTGTGTTCTGTGCAGTGCATTAAATGCTAGGCATTTACATGCATAAAATACACTCTTTTCACATGGCGTTTTAACAAAGAAAACGAAATCAAAGACGAAAATAAAAAGTGGCATGCACATGTTCAGATCAAGCTCTTCATAAGTCCCAAGTTTCATGGTCTTAGGGCCCATAGTGTCAGAGAAGAAGAAGACACAAAAATTCGGAAAAACTGTCAAGAAGAAAAAAAAAGGACGAATTTTGCTCGCACAAATTCATATAACCCTTGCAAGCCAAAGGCTTGTCAAGTGTTAAAAAGAATGGACTGTGATCAGGCACATATATTAAATGAAGAAAATATATTAACTGCGGCAAAACATTCCACACAAATGCAAAACCACGCTCCTTATCGTCTAGAAGAAATATTGATCTTCTCAATGACGTAAAAGTAAAAAGTTTCTTTTTTCACAAAGTATGGTTTAATAGTTAAAAAAATGCTTATATAACATAACAATTTTCAATTGATATATTGTTATGATGGTTTTTGATGTAAGTCTTTCTGTCAGGTGACTGCCAGTGCCGAAGTGCGAGCACCCTAAGTTTTCATTACTTTTTCTGTCTCCAGAGTTTTTTCACTTTCTATGTCTTACACCCGATCGACCACTCGATTACTTTTTTTTTACTCGACATTTGTCAGATCCGGTCGTGACACTAATGAAGTGTTCCCCATTAGGCAACGTCTCTTGTATACTTGTGGGGTGGGGGTGGGGGGTGCAGTTGAAAGCCGTTTTTTTAATATGGTGGGTTGGCGGTTAAATTATTGCACACAGTTTCATTTTGGGCCATTAAACGTATGGAGCTGCTTGACAAACTGTTTTTCTTTTTTGGGGAGGTGTGGTTTACTTGCCATACGCGTCTGGGATATTGTGCAATACATTAGTTTGTCAGCGCTTGTTGTGCGTTTATCTTACGACAGTGTTAAGTATGATAGCATGCGTGTTAGGAGGCTAGGTCCCCAACAAAGTTAAATAGTGGTTTCGAAAAGTTGCATTAATGACTATTAAACTTGCTGTTGAACATTTCATCTCAGCAGATAGGGAGAGAGCAAAAGTAATCTCGAATTAACATTACGACTTTTAGCCGCATAATTCTGTAAAGCGTACCGTAGGTAAAATACAGGGGTTGTAACGTGAAAATTTTTTACTTTCCCCCAACTTTACTGAATGCATGTTATTAAACTGGTACAAGTGATAAGCAAGAATTAACTTATTTGTAAACCGATTCAAATTCTATCGCCTTTGGCCAGATTTCGAATATCTCGACTTAGTACATTGAAGTCTAAATATCTCGCTCATCTGCCCAAAAATTATGGGAAATGAATTTTTCTTTAAGCAACAGAGCTTTCAAATGTGCAAAAAACCGAAACAAATACTGTCGCATGGTCAGTCCCATTGGACCTTTTATATCTTCCCAGAACTGCAAAGTCAAAGCTGGGGTATTGCATGGTGCACTCGTGGCGTATTTTATCGTATTTACAGACACGTACGAAAAAACCTTTTATTATCGCTAATGAAATGAGCTTATTGGTGAACACCGTCATGCTTTATGACGATCGTGCTTAACATTTTGTTAATGCTCATTGAAGTCAAACAACAATGTATTTAACAGGACGATACATCGCCATATTCAATCAAAATATTTAACTTATTTCGGCATAATCAAAACAGTTTCAGTTTGTTTGGGAAAGCCGTTTCCATATATGGAAATATTTTTGCCACTCTTGAGGGAATTCCGTGACGTATCAAAACGTCACGGTGGAATCCTCGGGAAACACCTTACATCATCCCACAATGCATCGCTCTGATACTAAAATTAGAAACTCTACATAATTTTTAACCAATCATTGAGTCCGAAAGTGATGTCACTGTTAAATTTAGATGACTGTTCATCAGTATAAATACAGAATGACAACAAAGATGAGTCATACCACATTTGCAGAGTGAAGAAGTTTGGTAAAATTTCAATAAGTTGCTGACGTTTTGGTTAATAACTCCATAAAAATAATAGGATTGACGAAGCTATCACAGACATTCGTTTACAATCTGTGTATGAATCATAAAAAAGTGTAAACCAGAACCAGCTGAACTTTACTTAATACAAAACGAACACATTTGGGAAAATCGTTGCAAAAATCCCAAGTGAATGACAATGACGGATATTAACGCAACTTCAATGTATGACGACTCTGGGATAATCAAAATGAACAACGAGGCAGTAAAGAGAAAAAAGGCTACAATGTCTTTGGACTTCGGTAATGCAAAACGCCCAAAAGGAAAACTTGGCGGATTAGGACTTCTCGCGTCACCTGATTTGAACATGCTGAAACTGGCTTCCCCAGAGCTAGAAAAACTGATTATTCAACACAACGGTATGGTGACAACAACCCCGACACCGACACAGATATTGTTCCCAAAAGCCGTGACCGAGGAACAAGAGGCGTATGCTCGTGGCTTCATGGACGCTTTAGCCGAACTGCATAAACAAGACCCACCCAAACCGAGTGATAAAAAGCCAGAACCGAGTCAGGCTCCGCGATTTGCCACTTTGCAAAACGTACCTGCGAGCACAGTTGGACAGTTTATAACCACTACCTCTCTACCTGGCAGTGTCATCGCGGATAAAAACACAGTTTCTGATTATGATCCCTCGGTCCCTGCTACGGTCGCCGCCCACAGCCCCACACCAATCGCACAAAACCAGTACGTGGACTTGAATAACGCCGCCTCTCAGTACACAGACTACTCGGAGTTACAGCAGCGTACCATCACACTGAAGGAAGAACCACAAACTGTTCCCAGTGGATACACGCCCCCTGTATCTCCAATTGATATGGATGAGCAAGAATGTATCAAAACTGACCGCAAGCGTGCAAGGAACCGGGTCGCGGCGAGAAAGTGTCGTTTCAGGAAGTTGGAACGTATCTCGCGCCTGGAATCACGGGTTGGTGAACTGAAAGAGCAAAATTCCCAATTATCACAAGACGCTGTTACGTTAAAAGAACATGTGGCAAAATTAAAACAGCAAATTATGGAACACGTGAAAAGTGGCTGTCAAATTATGGTATCGAGTAATCTGGGTAGTATTTTGTAACTGACAATGTGATCTTTGTAAAATATTGAATATAATTGTAGCACGTGTAGCTCAAATTGAAGTTTACACGTAATAATTGACAGGTGTACTTAGAAATGCGATAACAGTTGTAGTATTGTAGTTAGGAACGATACAATACCCAAAGTAATATTTATTACAAGACAATACTCTGGATATATGTTGATGTGATTTTCAAGGCAAGAAAGTGAGAGGGGGAGGGAGGGAGTTCTGGGTTTATGTAATATACGAGTGCGGCAAGATAAGTCCTTCTGTCAGAATAATGCATTTATTAGTTAACGATGCAAGAAAATCAACTTAAGTATAAGTTACAATTGGTTAGTGATATTTTTACACCAGCAGTTTTGAAGAGCGTTGGGGGGGGGGGGGGGCGGTTGACCCGGTGTACTGGTTTGTAGTTTGCTAATCATTGCCGATATTTGTAAATATCTGTCCTATTTATATTGTTGATGCTTGTAGTTAAAAAATAGAAACACCAAAGGCAAGATTAAAAAAAAGTTATTAAAAATATTTTGCTTTTATTTTGTCACATTGCGCAAGACAAGTGATGCATATTTCGGTGTCATTTGCCTTGGCAACTGAATATCCGGTTATTCACAGGATATGGCAGGAGTTTTCGTCGCCCGCAAGTCTTTGATTTGCTGGGTGTGAAAGTGAGAAGCGAATTGGTTTACTTTTTCGAGTACACGATATTGTTACAAAAAAATATCTCTTTTTGTTGATGTGTGCGTCCGTTTTTTACGAAAATAACGAGCCCCGAAATAGTGTTCTTTCACGCTTCCTCTGTGGAGGTGAAAATTATTACAGCATGAACAAAAAAAATATTTCGTTTTTACTGGCCGTCTTCCCGTTTCGTCACCAGCCAACATGGAAGCCCCACGCACTCCGTTATTTATCTATTTATTTTGTATTTATTTCATTATTATTTTTTTTTCTTTTGTTATTGGGCAATTGGAAACGGATTGTTTGAACACAGTGAACCGACCAATCGACTTGTGTTGTCAGTTCCGCATGTTTCGAAATACTGGGGAATTTGGATTGTGCAACAACGGTGTCGCAAGGCAAGGAAAACCTATCCTTGTTTCTCCTTTGCTGGCCTGGTTGCCAGAATCGCAAGTAAAACTAAAAAAAGAAGTAACCAGCCGGGTATGAAAAAATTCAGTAAAAAAACAAAAAACAAAACAAAAAATAACGGCTATATAGTCCCAGGAAAACAAAACAAAAAACAACGGCTATATAATCCCAGGAAGCAGAATTGGAACTTGAAATAGCCTTTCAGAGCAAGTCTTTTTCTTAAAATGTTGCGCTCGCACGTTCGATGCTTGCCTTTGCACACAAGAGAAACTTCAAATGCTTCAAAACAACAACATAAATTGACGATATGAGTTTTTACAAATCATTAAACTATATTTTGGAGGCAAAAAAGAAACAACTAAGGGTAGATCATTCATTTTTTTAACCCCCCCCCCCCAAAAAAAGAAAAAAAAAATGGCGAGCCGGATCATTTGGGATGAGAAACCAGACTACTTTTCTTCATGGCCTCAGTGTTTTGAACCAGGAGTGTTCCCAACATTCGAAATATCTGAAGTGGATACATTGAATTACGTGCAAATTTCGTGCGTCGAGAAACTGGCACAAATTTTCACCTCATTAAATAAAATTTCCAGTTTCTAATAATAGAACCTGGTTATATGCGGTGTGGTTTGCTGTTGGGTCGATAAGCTTAAACAGAAACCAGTGCAGGATCATTGGCTAAGTTCTGTTGATGGCGTTGTGCCCTGAGGCCCTTGTTAGGCCAGAATGACATGACATCTGATCACGAGACAAAAACTTCCCATTCAATTGGTCCCATGACGATGTGGAAAGATTGGGAGGGGGGAGTGATTGGAGGGGGTTGGATCTCGTCTAGTTATAACCAGCGAGCAAATAAGAGCAAAACATGGTATTTGTGGACTGGCGCCGTATTCACAAAAGTTGACTGCACAGTTAAGTCTACACTTCACAGAAAATATAGTTCACCAAACACTTAACTGCGCCAGTTAAACCAAAATTTTAACGGGCTATTCACGAAGACTTAAGTGTCAGTTAACTTCGCCCCAAACATTCAGTTTAACTGAAAAAAAGTTAAGACCGCTTGACGTGGGTTAACTGTCGGTTAAGTATGAGAAGCTGTTATGGTGCTTTAAGATATATGTACTCTTTTCATACAGCGGCGTAAGCAGGTCTAAATGGATCAATCTGAGAGACTCAGATGTAACTGGGTTTTTTAAACCGGATATTTTTTCATGCACCGACTTGAACGGGTTTTACGAAACCAAACCGCTTCAAGCCGAGCCGAGCTCTGATTCGACGATATAACCAGATTAAAGCTTTCTATCAGAGCCATGCGGATACAGGGCGATTGCAAACCCCCTTCCCCCATTTTCGTGCATTTACTCGTGCTTCTTTTTTTTCTGTGGTGCGCCCAGGAATAACCTGTTGATAACGATTATTATCCCCCGCCGTCCTGGCGGAGGCGGGGGATCTAGAAACGCACTGTGTCCGTCCGTCTGTCCTTCCGTCAGTCGCCAGTTTTGTTTCCAGACGATATCTCCGAAACTAGTGAGCGGATCCGGTTCATATTTGATATGCGTAACAAACAAGACATCTAGATGGGGTGTTGATCGGATCGAAGCCCATCTGGATCTGTATTTGGACTTAGAATCCCAAAATCTGGATGTCAACGTGTACTATGGTTTCCAGACGATATCTCCGAAAGTAGTGAGCGGATCCGGTTCATATTTGATATGCGTAACAACCAAGACATCTAGACGTGCCTTTTGGGGGGTTTTGTTCGAATCGAAGCCCATCTGAATCTGTAATTTGACTTAGAATCCCAAAATCCGGATCTAAATGTGTACTTTGTTTTCTAGATGATAACTCTAAAATATTTGCCCGATTCGGTTTTCATTTCGTATGCATAACAACAATATAGTGTAGTTGTTTTATCTACTTAGTTTAAGTGCGAGATACAGCACCCGCCCTACTAATTACACCCACGGCGGGGGGTATGGCAAATACTGATTGCTGTTGTTTGTAATCGTGGCGAAATAGTTTTATGTCATATTTTATGTTTTATTACAATAATTATTAAAATTCTGAAGAACTCTCGCTTAAAGCAATGCAAGGACTGCAACTCTGCTGCCTCAACTTGGATCAAAATAGGTTTAGATATCATTCGAAAAATATATATTACGACAGAAATTCACAACCTCGGGAACTGAGGCACCTGTGATAAGAAGCTGTAGCCATACAGACCAACCCGCCCCCGCACCGCCACCCCCACCCCCTCCCCCGCCGCACCCCCACCAAAAGAGTGCTTGGAAGAGTTAACCGGAAAGGTTAACCTTTATTAACATGGCGGCGCCAATGCGCCATTTTATTATTATTATCATTATTAGCCCCCGCCGCCGTGTAGCGAGGAGCTGGGGACTATAGTATTCGACTCCGTTCGTCTCTCTGTCCGTCTGTCTGGCGACACTTGGAAGCACAAATTTATGCACGCGATATCTCAGCCGCAATTCAACCCTGGCTTTTGATTGTTGCTACAGTGAAAATATATATGTATTGAAGTTGTGCGACGTCGTATTATTTCTCGATTCGACCATAGTTCGTGGCGGGGGACATTCATCAGTTTCGCTTATTATTATTATTATTATTATTATTATTATTATTATTATTATTATTATTATTATTATTATTATTATTATTATTATTATTATTTGTTTGTTTGTTTGTTTGTTTGTTTGTATATTTCTTTCTGTTTGTTTTTGTTTTTATGACCCGCCCGACGTTAGTCGGAGGGTACATCAGTCTTTCAGTCCGTCCGTCTGTGCATAACGCTTTGGGTGCTCAAGCAAGTTTGTGTAATGAACTTGTGCTAGGGATTTGTACCTATTAATCCCAAAGCCATTGGAAATGATTAGATATACAATGAAGATAATAAATAAGCTCAAAATCGCTCTATCTCTCACCGTTTTCGAGATAATGGTCAACTTCCGGTTTTTGACCTGGACAATGACGGAGGAGGTCAAGGTCACCGAGGTAGCTCTTATATAACGTAGTATAGGCCCATAGGGTCGAAAATAAGCTCAAAATCGCTCTGTCTCTAACCGTTTTCTAGATAATGGTCAACTTCCGGTTTGTGACCTTGACCATGACGGAGGAGGTCAAGATCACCGAGGTACCTCTTATATAACATCTTTTAGGCCCACAGGGTCGAAAATAAGCTCAAAGCGCTCTATCTCTAACCGTTTTCGGGATAATGGTCAACTTCCGGTTTTTGACCTGGACAATGACGGAGGAGGTCAAGGTCACCGAGGTACCTCTTATATAACGTCTTATAGGCCCATAGGGTCGAAAATAAGCTCAAAATCGCTCTGTCTCTGACCGTTTTCTAGATAATGGTCAACTTCCGGTTTTTTACCTTGACCGTGACGGAGGAGGTCAAGATCACCGAGGTACCTCTTATATAACGTCTTCTAGGCCCTAAGGGTCGAGAATAAGCTCAAAATCGCTCTATCTCTAACCGTTTTCGAGATAATGGTCAACTTCCGGTTTTTGAACTTGTCCATGACGGAGAAGGTCAAGGTAACAAAGTGCCTCTTATATAACGTCTTATAGGCCCATAGGGTCGAAAATAAGCTCAAAATCGCTCTGTCTCTCACCGTTTTCGAGATAATGGTCAACTTCCGGTTTTTTACCTTGACTGTGACGGAGGAGGTCAAGATCACCGAGGTAGCTCTTATATAACGTCTTTTAGGCCCATAGGGTCGAAAATAAGCTCAAAAGCGCTCTATCTCTAACCGTTTTCGAGATAATGGTCAACTTCCGGTTTTTGACCTGGACAATGACGGAGGAGGTCAAGATCACCGAGGTACCTCTTATATAACGTCTTATAGGTCCATAGGGTCGAAAATAAGCTCAAAATCGCTCTGTCTCTGACCGTTTTCTAGATAATGGTCAACTTCCGGTTTGTGACCTTGACCATGACGGAGGAGGTCAAGGTCACCGAGGTACCTCTTATATAACATCTTCTAGGCCCAAAGGGTCGAAAATAAGCTCAAAATCGCTCTATCTCTAACCGTTTTCGAGATAATGGTCAACTTCCGGTTTTTGAACTTGTCCATGACGGAGAAGGTCAAGGTAACCAAGTACCTCTTATATAACGTCTTGTAGGCCCATAGGGTCGAAAATAAGCTCAAAATCGCTCTGTCTCTCACCGTTTTCGAGATAATGGTCAACTTCCGGTTTTTTACCTTGACCGTGACGGAGGAGGTCAAGATCACCGAGGTACCTCTTATATAACGTCTTTTAGGCCCATAGGGTCGAAAATAAGCTCAAAATCGCTCTATCTCTAACCGTTTTCGAGATAATGGTGAACTTCCGGTTTTTGACCTGGACAATGACGGAGGAGGTCAAGGTCACCGAGGTACCTCTTGTGTAACGTCTCTTAGGCCCAAAGGGTCGAAAATAAGCTCAAAATCGCGGTATCTCTAACCGTTTTCTAGATAATGGACAATTTTTCTTTAACGGATTTCAATATACAAAAGTCACATGACCTTGACCTTGACACTGAATGTCGAGATTCCATCCGTGATGTTGCTGCCTACTGACACTGTACACCTGTTGAAACAAGGATTTGAGCGCTATTTCCAGTAATTTTTCGTGATGGAATAGGTTTTTGAAAAAATACTTTGACTTTAATTTGACCTTGATCTTCAAGGTCAAGGTTAAAAAAATTTGCGGATTTCACGATATCTCATTGCCCTCTATCACTGCGCCAAATTTCATCGTCCTACGTCAAATGGCGTAGGAGGATTTTTCTGGAAAAAAAGAGAAGAAGAAAAAAAGGAAAAAAATGGGCAGAAATTTCGAGAAAAACTACAAACTTAAACCCATTTGCAAACGAAGTTCACAAGTGGGAATTAGACCGTTTTCCTTCTTGAGTGATGTTTTCAAGTCCGGATTCGAAACACAGTCGATATCAGGAAGGCGAAATGTTAGCATAGACAACTTTGTATTGTCTAATTAATAAATGTCAGCAACAATCTTGAGTGTAAAGCATGCAGAATCGGATCCACAATGCACACATTCATCAACATATGCCCTAAAATTGACACGCACCGTTCAATGTGCGCTTGTGCCATATTGTTTGCAGCACAGAATCGCATTTACAATGCACGCATGCATTGCAATTCGGCAAAGACAGTTGAACAACCTGTCGAAAAAATAAGGCTAGTGACAGGTCTTCTCACTGTTTTGAAAACTGCTATGGGGTTTCGTATGTGATACTTTTTATTGAACCAGCTAACTCACAGAGTCACTTTTGATGAAATACGAGTTGCAGTAAGAAAGTTTTATCAAATTGATGAATCAAAGAGCAGTATATTTCCAACTTACGTAACAATTAGCATAGTCACATGACTAGCGAAAATGCCGTGATCGGATTGGTTGATTCTCATGTCAATAATTTGTCAATGTCGACCGGTGCAACAGACTATCTAAACCCCCCTCCCCCGTAGAGCCCCCCCCCCCCCCCCAACACACACGAACTGTTAGCCTGTAAATATATTTTGTTAACATTTGTTCATGTGAATAAATGGACTCAATTAAACTGTATAAAACTGTTTTGAACAACTTTACTGACTAAGTTCAACATAATTCAAACAAAAATATAAAAAGGTATCTTTGATCAGAAAGTTCTTTATTTTCCTCTTAATATCCTTTTTAGCACTTTAGAGAGCCCATGTGTATACTATACTGATCGCTAAAATTTCATAAATAACATCCACATTGTCCAAGAAGTACTTTCTTGTGTGCTCAATTTTATCGACCTTTTGGAAAGTGATACCAACCCGAACACTCGCGTAACGTCTAAAATACATCTATACTAGATCGGCAATATCGGCAACTTCGTCGGCCGATGTATCGGTTGCACATAGGATTAACTATGGCCCGACGCATAATAGATATAGCGGCTTCGTACATCGGATATACATCGGGCCGATATATCTTTAATACGTCGGGCCACCGTCGGAAATATCCCTACAAACTCTTCGACGTCGGATACCAACCGTCGGCTATACGTCGGTTATACGTTTATATTCCGATGCATTTCCGACGAACTTCCGATGATTTTTATACGTAAAAAATTGTTTCCAACCTTAACTGACCCATTGAACCTTTACCAACCATTCATGATTCACATATTCATACATTCACCATAGCATATCTATATATTGCAACTGAACACTAGTACTTACTTGGGTTTGAACCGGGGACCTCTTGCATCCTGGGCGCGGAACATACCTCTACTCCACGGCGGCTGGGGCTAGTTTATTGAGGCAAATGATAATTTTCAACAATATTCATAATGCACCACTATTGATTCTTCATAATGTCCCCTACAAAACGTCAATCGATAAATTTCCGACGCCGAATAAGCATCGGAAAATATGCGTTTTATAGATGTATAAAAAATACGTATAATATACGATTGCAATATCGGCATCTTTTTTCCGATGTATTTCCGACGTCGTTTATACATAGGAAAATATGCGTTTTATAGACGTTTAAAAAAAATACGTATAATATGCGTTGGCAATATCGGCATCTTTTTTCCGACGCTGTCGAATATGTGGAGCACTCGTACACAACGCAATATATATATATATATATAGTTTTCATTTCAAGTTATGCGTGAAATACACAAATTTAGAGATCCATTAGAAATCGGTATATTTCCGACGTTTCACCGACAAATATAACTATATGTTTAATATGCGTATATTTTTATACGCATATTACATGCTTGTAATATCTCAAATAAAAACATTAGTTTTCGTCGGAATTCGGTATATTTCCGACGTATAGCAAATGTAGTGATATATTTGAGATCCATTGGAAATCGGTATTATTCCGACGTTTCACCGACAAATATAACTATATGTATAATATACGTATATTTTTATACGCATATTACATGCTTGTAATATCTTAAATAAAAAAATTAATTTTCGTCGGAATTCGGTATATTTCCGACGTATAGCCGATGCAGTGATATATTTGTATATCATACGATTATTGTAATCCGTCGGTTATACATCAGTAATATCTTTTTCAAAAATAATTAAGTTTTGTTCCGTCGGAAGTACGTCTATGTCAGACGTTGGGCCAACATATACAAATATATGTATAATGTACGTATAAGTAAATACATCGAATATACGTATGCAATATCCGTTTCATTTGTTTTTACCATTGGTCGGAAGTTAATCTATTTCCAATGTATAACCAATGCATAAAAATATATGTATAATATATTTATTGAGAAATACGTGTAATATATGAATATAATATTTTTACCAAAAAAAATTCCCAATTGGTCGGAAGTTCGTCGGAAAAAGATGTCGGCCCGATGAATATTTGCCAACATCTATTAAACTGAGGAAAATAATCATCGGGCCAACGTCGGTAACCGATGAACTTCCGACGAATGAGAAAAAAATGGAAATTCGACTATTGCCAACCTATAACCGATGCATTACCGATGCATCGAAGCCGATGCCGACGTTTTCCGACCTGGTTTATACCGTTCCGACGTCGGCCCGACGTTACGCGAGTGTTCGGGAATAGGGGTAAAAAAATACCAGGTGAGGGGGGGGGGGCGAGACCGCCTAGTCCACCGGAACGTAAAAATCGCTAGAAATTGTAATAAAAAAGGTCATAATTCACAGATCATGAAATTAGTCTCAATATAATGCAAGAGCTTAATGGGATCCGAAAATGAGGTCAAAATCTCTCCAAGATAACGCGGGTTTTTTTACAACCAATTATACGACATCGCAAAGTGCTTATCTCGTTAGCGATTTCGACAAACCACATCCGCTTTCAAGAGGCGTTTAGAAACGTTCAAACGCCGTCGGTCAATGACAACAGAGAGACACCATATTTTTGACTTCACTACGACACTTTATGTAAGGCCGTTACTGCAACCAAATCTTGTTCAGGCGCCGAAACGAGGCACCCGATGGGCAAGATGTTCTACAGGGGCCCCGCGTTAATTCGTCCTCGGTTAATTCGGTCCCCCGGCTAATTCGTACCCAATTTCGCTGGTCCCGATTTTGGGACCCATTCACTCCTATGTAAAAGAACAATTCGTCCCAAAAGTGACACCCATTATTCAGGCCTGTTAATGAAGAGTGAGACTAACGGCTGTAGCGCCTTTCTCTCGTTTTTTATTGACATGAATGGGATGCCATTCATCCACAGGGAAGATTTTCGAGTTTTTCCATTGTGTTACATTTACAAATGTACAAGTTAAAACTTTAACATGCACTAGCTCCGACGCATGGCCGAAAAGCATAAATATAGAGTTTAAGAATGTCAATATGATATGAAATGAAACACGTGCGGTTTGGTTAAGATTATTTATAGCAACCATAGCTATACAGTTGGCATTACAAAACTTGTCCACTAACAAAACTACTTGATTTTTTTTATATGAATAACATTATTCTGACAATTAGATCACGACAGACAACAACAAAAAAGAGAAGGGGTGGATGGTGGGAAAGCTTTTAATTATCCTGGCTGGTGTGCAAAGCTGAATGGGGTTGCAAGGTGCAAGGAATGAGGTTTTATAGGGGATTAAGGAGGATGAGGGAGTGACCAATGGGGAAAGAGGAGAGTCGACAAAATGGAGTCCGGGGTGTCAGACCCTATGTATTTGAGTAGGATGTTTAACTGGAGAGAAGGCCCATGCCGTTTAATCACAATTAATCCATAAATTAATTTTACACAAAACTAGCCTTGCTGCATATTATAGAAGCTGAACCATATTATTAAGCAGGGGTCAGCAATTTCCAAAATCGTATCATAGGTCAGTCGAAAATAAATATAAAAAGTACGTTTTTACTCACAATAATTATATGTGAGTGCATATTAATTCTATTAGCAAACTGAATAATAACTAGATTATCATTATCATGAAGTCTCACAAATATGGTATTCCATATAGAATTTTGCTAAAAGGTACGATACCATTCCAGTTGCATGAACAAATGCCTAGAAACAAACCGAACAAATTTTTTGCCCCTGATGATAACTTATCTTTTCGCAATTAGTAGAAGGAGCTTTTCAGAAAAATTCGACTCATTAACGAAAAATGGACAATGGGCCAAAATAAAACAAGAGACAAGAGAGTAGCGAAAATTACACTTGGGGTCACAAAAAATACGATTCTGAACTCTGAAAATTCAGAACTGACCATGAACGAGGAGGTGAAGTTACCTCTTCCCTTATCTTTTCTTTTAGGCCCAAACGGTCGAAAATAAGCTTAAAATCGCAATACCTCTAACCGTTTTTTGAACTTCAAGTTTTTGACTTTGACAATGACGAAAATGGTCAAGATCACAGAGGTACCTCTGACATAACGCTTTTTCACCTGAAAGAGTCGAAATAACCTCAAAATAGATCTATCTCAACCCGTTTTCAACTTCCGGTGTTTCACTGTCACCATAACTGAGGTACCTCCTACATACAGTCTTTTAGGTCGAAATAACCTCAAAATAGATCTATCTCAACCCGTTTTCAACTTCCGGTGTTTCACCGTCACCATAACTGAGGTACCTCCTACATACAGTCTTTTAGGTCGAAAGGGTCAAAAATAAGCTCAAAATCTCACTAACCGTTTTCGAGATAATGTCAGCTTCCTGTTTTTGACCTTGACCATGACGCAGAAGGTCAAGGTCACCGAGGTACCTGTTATGTTACGTTGTTTAGGCCCAAAGGGTCGAAAATGAGTTCAAAATCGCTCTATCTCTAACCGTTTTCGAGATAATAGTGAACTTCGGGTCTTTGACCTTGACCGTAACGTCACCGAGGTACCTCATACGTAACGTTGTTTAGGCCCAAAGGGTCGCATATGAGCTCAAAATGGCTCTACTCCTAACCGTTTCGAGATAATAGTCAACTTCCTGTTTTTGACCTTGACCGTGACCCAGAGGGTCAAGGTAACCGAGGTATCTCTTATATAACGTTGTTTAGACCAAAAGTGTCGAAAATGGGCTCAAAATCACTCTATCTCTAACCGTTTTCGAGATAATAGTGAACTTCGGGTCTTTGACCTTGACCGTAACGTCACCGAGGTACCTCATATGTAACGTTGTTTAGGCCCACAGGGTCGAAAATGAGCTCAAAATCGCCCTGTCTCTAACCGTTTCGAGAAAATAGTCAAATTCCCTATTTTGACCTTGACCGTGACCCAGAGGTTCAAGGTAACCTAGATATCTCATACGTAACGTTGTTTAGGCCCAAAGGGTCGCAAATGAGCTCAAAATGGCTGTACTTCTAACCGTTTCGAGATAATAGTCAACTTCCTGTTTTTGACCTTGACCGTGACCCAGAGGGTCAAGGTAACCGAGGTATCTCTTATATAACGTTGTTTAGGCCAAAAGGGTCGAAAATGGGCTCAAAATCGCCCTGTTTCTAACCGTTTTCGAGATAATAGTCAATTTTCCGTTTTTGACCTTGACCGTGACCCAGAGGGTCAAAGTAACCTTGGTACCTCATACCTAACGTTGTTTAGGCCCAAAAAGTCGAAAATGAGCTCAAAATCGCTGTGTCTCTAACCGTTTTCGAGATAATAGTGAACTTCGGGTCTTTGACCTTGACCATGACCCAGAAGGTCAAAGCCACCGAGGTACCTCATATGTAATATATGTATCTCTAACCGTTTTCGAGATAAAAGTCAACTTCCGGTTTGTGACCTTGACCGTAAAGTTCTCGAGGTGCATCATATGTAACTTTGTTTAGGCCCAAGGAGTCGAGAATGAATAGAAATCGCTCTGTCTCTAACCGTTTTCGAGATAGCCAACTTCCTGTTTCTGATCTTGACCGTGACCCAGAATATCAAGGTCACCGAGGTATTCCTTATGTAAGGCCCAAAATGTTGAAAATTAGTTCAAAATCTCTAACTGTTCTCAAGAGAAGTCTTCCTATCGTTAACGGTACATGAGGTCACGTGACATTTAACCTTGACCCTCCAGTTCAAAAATCAATATGGAAGGTTAACTCCTACTGAATAGGTTTTATATATTGATTAGAGCATTTTTATTGCCCTTTTACGGGATTAATAGGCGTTTTGAAACATCTTATGACCTCACTTTGACCTTAATCTTTGAGATCTAGAACAAACATATTTATGATTTCATCGAAAATGGCTGAAGCTCCTCTAACTCAAGCTATAGGAAATATTATTTTGTGGGAAAATAATTTTGACCTCAGTTTGACCCCGACTATTGAGGTCAAAAAAAGTTGCGGATTTACCAAAATCTCCTCTCCTCTACACGTATGTTCAATTTCATCTTCCTCTGTCAAATACTGTAGGAGTTGTATGGAAACCATCCAACGGAAAAAAGAGAAGAACAGGGGAAAACGGGCAGAAACTTCTAGAAAAACTATTGCCAGTTGCAAACTGAATTGCAAGTGGAAAATATAATGATAATATCACAATTATCATGGTTTGAAAAACTAAGCAGCCAGCTGTATATGCTTTCCACAAATCTACTTTTCAAATGATATCAAAGTACATAAGGACCACTCAACAGAACCTACTGTTTTTAGCTCTAGCTTCTTACAGAGGGGCTATAGCAGTCTTGAAAGCATACGCATATGCACGCTTTTAAATTGAAAATATCCTCCTAGGTTTTCAGTCTGAATATCTCGGCTTGGTTGAAGGTAGCGGATATAAGTACCTATCTGGCTATTACTGTTTTTGGCAATTTGCCAAAAACCAATTTTCTTTGAAACGTATATATAGGTTTCCATGGAAACTTTCTAAAATTTGGGTAGAAGGTAGGGTGTATAAGTGTCCTCAAGCTATTAATTTTTATAGACGATTCGCCAAAAATATTAGCGAAAACCCAAACAATTTTCAGTAAATCTTAACTAACTCCAGGAAAATAATCTTACTCTTTTGAAATTTTTATTTAAAGGTAGCAAGCATTATCACCTGCCTAGCGATTACATTTTTTTCGTGAATGGCCTAAACATTCGTGGAAGCTTTGGCGGAAAACCAAAAAACATTCAATAAAATCTTAACGAACTCCAGAAAAATAGTCTTACCCTCTTCGAGTTTTAAGGAAAAGGTAGCAGACATTACTACCTACCTGGTTGTTACAAATTCCGGTGACTGGCACAAAACTGGCGGGAATTTTGGCAACTCTAACCCCCCACCCCAGAAAAAAATCATTAAACTCTTAACTTATGCTATAGAAATGGCTTTATTGTTTTGATATTTTGACTAAAGGTAGCGGCCATTTGCACTTACCCCACTATTCTTATTTTTCGTTATTAAAAAAGTAGCGAAAATATTGGCGAAAAAACAATGTTTCACTAAAATCTTTAATTACGCAAGTTATATAATCTTACCGTTTTAAAATTATCATTACGGGGTCGGACTTTCCTACCTTCTCGACTTGGGTTTTAGTGTACCATTTTTTCCTAAAATCGTAACTAACTCCAGGAAAATAGCTTTACTGTCTTGAAGTTTTAGCCAATGCAGAAGACTACTACCCGAAGGAGGTAGCGATGTCATTGCACATTTTGCACTTGCAGAGCCGCTTCTATAGGCGTTCGGAGAGACTCCAGGGCTGCGTTACCCTCAAACAGAGCATTGGCTCTGCTGACTACGGCTTGAAACTCTATTGTTTTACTCCTCGTTTATTCACGGGTCAATAACAACAGGCTGGCCGTGTTTTGTAAGGAGCCCTAGAGAAATTCCTCCGGTTATAAAATGCAGTATAATTTTACAGTTAATTTTCCATGAATTGCTAAATATTAGTAATAAATGTTGAAAAAATCCTATTTTTGTTAAGAACGCATCTACTCTTGGGCATTTATTGAAAAGTCTTAAAATTTCGATTGCAGACATGGAACAGAAATGTACAACTCTCTGTCGAATCGCTAGATATTACTGAAAATATTGACAGAAAATAAAGTTTCTTGAAAACATAAAGAATTTCTCTGTCGATTGAAATGTCGATTGAATGTAGTTTTAAAAAATGCCCAACTGGCTATTGTTATTATTATAATTATTAATTATTTTTATTATTATTAATGTTATTAGTAGTCCCCCGCCGCCATGAAGCTCGGAGCAGGGGACTATAATATTCGGATCTGTTCGTCGGTCCGTCAGTCTGTCTGGCGACACTTGGAAGCACAAGTTTGTGCACCTGATATCTCAGCCGCTATTCAACCCTGGCTTTTGATTGTTGCTACAGTGAAAATATATATATTGAAGTTGTGCGACGTCGCATTATTTTTCGATTCGACCATAGTTCGTGGCGGGGGACATTCATCAGTTTTACTGATAACTTGTTATTATTATCTTTATTATTATTATTATTTTCATTATTATTATTATTATTATTATTATTATTATTATCATAATTATTATTTGTTTATTTATTTATTTTTGGCATCTTACCAAAAATTACTGAAAATATTTGCGAAAAACCACTTCGTTATTAAGCTTTTCACTGGAGCAAACATACGATCTGATTGCCTTGACATCTGCTCAAAGGCAACGGACATCATTCCCTACGCGGCTTTTATTTTTTTGCAAATTCGCCAAAAAGTACCGGATATATTGGCGATAACCCACTTATGTGCCTTACTGCCTTGTAATTTGGGTTGCAGGTTATACCTGTATTCATTAAACTTCACAACAGCTGCGACAATGTCCATAAACAATCTTGTTATGTAGTCCTGCCTTACTACAAATAGCACGCATTGATTTTTCTTCTAAGATGCATAGCTAATGGCGTTTTTGACGAGTCACGCGTAAACGATTTGCAGGCAGAAAAGTGAGAATTTGCTTTCCAGTAAGAACTCAATTATGTTGTTCGACTGACTACAGCAATCTTACCAGATCGACTGAGGGCAGCAATCTTGAATTGAACAATACCATGATTGTTCTTATATATTCAGCTCTTTGAGTATCTTACATAGTTTGCGAGCTCTCTTGATACCAGTAAATAATATTAACGTTTGACTTATTGTTGCTGTACATTTTTTCGTTTTTTATTCCATCCTTAGCACGATGGCAAAGTGTCCCTTTCATAATATTTAAAATCCTTAGCAGTGGAAACCTTATTTTCAACTTTATACCCAATTTGATTAATTTCAAGTTTAGCGTGCCTCTGCAGAATATAGGGTTTACCACTTAATCTAATTTGCAGAAAATAACGAGCAAATATTTGCCGTCATATAATATTAACAGGATAAATACTACTGTGGAAAGTGTTCTTTGATTAAACTAAAGTGTTTTTGATTAAAATAAACAAATATATATCAATTCAAGTTAGTCTTTTAGCATAATTTTGAAAAAAGAATGAGAGCTGAGTAAAAGTCTAAAATTGTCGATCTTGATCAGACGTATAACTTATAACAAGTTACAATTCACTTGAACATCACAATTATCAAACTTTTAGTGTTTAATAAAGAATAGTATATTAAAGCTGTCGTCCACACTTTTATTTCAATAGGACCAGACATTTGAATTGAGAAATTTTGTTTCAAGCTGACTACAGACTAATTTCTACTAAATAATTTTAGGTTCAATTCAATATTTCAAAATATCTATCTATATTAAGTTATCTTCAACACATTGTAAATTGGTAAAAGAACCAGTTCAATACTCATTGAATAGCTCCTTTAGTTAATTCTCTAAAGGATTCGCAATGTCTTAATTCAACCACGTTATAGCTATACACTTTTGTATCCTGCAATCAAGTCCAGAATTAAATTAAATAAGAAAATATTATCCATAAAATCTGCAGTAAGTGTTGCAAGTGACACCGTTTAATCTAGATTGATAAACGCCGCTACTTTATTGATTTGGAAAAACAAACAACATACCTTCTACTGTAGATATAAATTTCAGATTGATTCATTGATATCAAAGTAAAAGGGTGAGGAAAAAACCACGAAGCCCAACTTATTTATCTGATCATGATAATTTTATGTTTCAGTTTAAAAGGATTTGTCTTACAAGAATTAGTTTAGGGGCAATTTATGCCTTTAAAGCATTGAAAAGAGCAAATAATGAAAAAGATTACATTACAAACTTGTCTGTACAGAAAATAGCCAAGACAAAATGGTGGCAAAACATATGAGTACAGTTTAAATTTTATTTAAACGTACAGTTTAAAATGTATTTAAAAGTACGCTAAAAGTCATTTGTAAAGAAAAATTTCAAAAAAAACAGCAAAGAGAGTAAACTGAAGCTCTGTGCATGTAAGCAGCAAAACTGTAAGCCAGGTTTTCATTAACGCAACAACAAATCAATCAGTGTGGCAAAGGTACAATAGAGTATAACATTTAATGTCCAGTGTACTATACATGGTGAAACGGTAAACATTATGTTATGTTTTCAAACATTATGCATAGCAAAATTGCAATTTCGTTTTACTTTGAAAGTGCAAATGAATTTTAAAATACAGATGTGGGAAGCTAGACATGCATATCCATATTTGTTAAATTTAGCTCTTCCAAAAAATTGTGTCCTTTTAGAACTTTTTAATGTCTTTGCGTACTTTTTAGACACTCCCAAGACCAATTGAGAGATTGACTATCCCAATGCTGAATAGCAAGACTTTCGAGTATACGATAAGCATGAAAAATGTGCACTAACTGCAAAAGCAATATCTCTGAAGCTAAACTAGAAATACATGCTTACACTAAGTTTGATGTTTTACTTACCGATGAAAACAAAACACTGATTGATTGTCACTAGTAACAAAACGACCTACACTCTTTAAACTATAGAAAGTTGAAGTCGAAAACTTTTGTTTTCTTAGTACACTTGTCTCAATTTATTGATTTTTTTCATATTCATTAATATAGAAAAGTGCTGTTGAGTTAACAACGATATGTATGTAGAAAACAGTGACAGGTGATCTCGCCTGTACACAATTTTTTGTACAGAGAGGCACAATTTCCAAAAATGCACCCCATGTTCTCCCTTATCCAAAGGCTCTTAAATGCCCTTTAAATCTGAATCGAAATGCTTTGTTTTACCGTCCCACTTATCTCTTACTTTTATAAAACATTAAAACTTCTTTGTGGGATCATTGTTTAAAACATATATGGGTGTAACATTTATTGCTATGGAGCTTCATGGGAAATAGAGTTCAACGGATATCATGGATATGTTTACCATTGCATCTCTAAGCGGTAGGGTTTATTGACAGTGTTTGTTATAAATATCAATTTCTACGTATCTTTTAACTGTATAACTGTCGGTTGGGCTTGGATATATGTCTCACAGATTTTAGAATCGGTGTTGCTTTTGTTAACTATTAGAAGACGACTCAACAACTCTTCATTTTGTCGTCAATCCTTACAATGGAACCAGTGAACATAGATATAGTGACTTCCACTCTTTCTATATATATATATATATATATATATATATATATATATTTTTATTATTGAAAAGGAAGACATTGTACGTCACATCAATTACTCGCACATTTACACCAAAAACCTTTCAGAAACCTTTTGCAGACACACAGTTTACACATCGCTAGGTGTCGCAGCACCCAGACAATACTGCAGTTATTTTAAAAATTGTCTATAAATTCACTCGCATCTATGATGTAGTAAACATTTGTACGATAAAGCAGACATGAAACACAAGGAGTGTGCAGAAGTGTCGTGGGGTTTTTTGGGACGTCCATATGGTTTGACCAATGTAGGTATGCATTAACGAGGTAATAAGAAAAAAAAGAAAAGAAAACAAGATCCGTTTTTCAATTGTCCTTGATGGACCACGATCCCCATTTCCTATGGTATTTATCGTCGTCTAAGATAATCTTATCTACTTGCATTTACATGCTTACTTCATGCATGAAGGTCGAATAATTGAAGGCTTAATTACGGAATCGGGTATCCCATATTCGGTATTTTAAAATAAGAAAAATAAGGTTTTCAGCGTTGTTACAAGATCCTAGCAGAAACTCAGTAGCGTGAAAGCCTTTAAGACCAAGGTGTTGCCACGCTTTTCTTATTATTGCCACTGTTTTAGGACAATTTATGAACAGGTGGAAATTATCTTCTACTACATTACATTCAGAGCAATTTTTGTCTAATTTAATTCCCCATTTTTCCAGATTTTTGTTGTTGGCTTCTATGTCGTTTAATATCTTGAACTGGAAGGAAAGTAGTTTGTTATCGCGACATGAATCTCTTGATATTTTGATACTTTTGTTCACTAGGGTAAGATCTATCCCCTTGTTCTTCCACATTTTTAAGCTAGTCGGGGATTGACTTATTTGTTTCACTAGTTCTTTATCAAAATCCCTTGACTTACAATTTGTTACATTTAAACGCTGACCACTTCTAGTTCTAAATATGCAACTTCCTAAAGCACAGAATTGATTAGGTAAAATTTGTTGTTTAATTGCTTGTTGAATGCTAGTTAATGTTAGGTAATTAACTTTGATGTTATATTTCCTCGTTAGTTCATCGCATGTCAGCCATCTATTATTTTTATTCATTAGATCTTGTATAAAAACAATTCCGTTTTGGAACCAGTTCTTAAAGAATATGGGTTTATTATCTATAAGTATATCTTGATTGTTCCAGAGTAATTGTTTAGACATTGTCGAGGTTTGAAATATTGTTTTAAAAGCTTGTAAGATATCTTGATAAAAGGGAGGCATATTAGGGAGTTTTTTACGTCAAAGTTGCAATGCATTAACAAACTTAGGCCACCAACCTTATCTAAGTAATAATTTACTATTTTTGACCACTTTTTTCGTTGCATTAATTTGGTAACCAAGCAAGTTTGAGAGCCATATTCTGTGATTGGATGTCAATTGCTTTTAATCCACCCTCATCATAGTTCCACTCTTTCTATATGATACTCTGGAATTCTCGGTCACTTTTGCCGCAATTCTTTTCTGTTCTATAAAAAGTTTGGTATCGTCGGGTTACACGAGGGAAATAACACTTCACTTACCATTTAATTTTATTTTCAAGAGAGCATCCTGACATTCCTGAAACCAACCCAATTCTGCCACTTACGTATTTACTGAAATGATACTATCAATAGCTTTTTCAAGAATCCGTATTAAGAGCGCATTTGCTATTGTGCTTTGATTGCAGCCTTTATCTTTTGGCCAGTTTTTGTTCCATTTTATCTGTCTTGTTGACAAAAAATTCAATACATATTTTACATAAACATCTAGTTTTCAGGATTGTGGCTTAATTAGTGATGATCTAAAGCTTGTAATGCTAACTGCAACTTTTTAAATTATCATCGATATCTCGAAGTTATTATGGTGTAATGCGCTGAGGATTCTATATTGATTCGATATCTGCTCTATGGCTCTTTTTCACATGACGTTGACTTGTGTAATTTATTAAGTGGGACGATTAAGCTGATAAATCTTTTGGAGTGTCTGCTATAATCACCAGGCCTCACATTGAATTACTGCTATGAAAACATTTCATCTTATTTGCTCTGACCTTGTGCGAAACACTTGCTCATTTAATATTGATAACATTTGCTGATGCGATTGCCATGGTTGTGCAAATGTCCTTGGTGTTTTTTTTTTTAATTTAATTCTT